>CAUYPK010105968.1:0-20840 GCA_963574355.1 Loris lydekkerianus
AAGCATTCATTTAGCTTTCAACAAATATTTATGACTATCTCCGGGATTGTGTTGAGCTTCAGGGACAAAGAGATGGGGAAAACATATTGCCTATCCTCAAATAGCTCACAGAAAATTGAGGAAGATAAATAAGAAAAGCACTGGTTGCAATATAGAGTGTTAAATGGTGTAACAGTGGTAGGCACAGATTATGGAGAAAATACTATTAATATTTATAGTCAACTTTGGCTAATTAACTGGTAGGAATCCTATTTGAGACTTCACTTGACAAAATTATCAAGATAATTAATATTAAGTAATTTCACCATGGAGGTGAGGCTGACAGATAAAATATAAGCACTCAGTAATATTTGCCTTTCAGATAAACATTCCACAGAACATACTTAAAGCGGAAAACTGTTGTATTTTTATTTATTTACTGCTCATTCTGGCAGACCGGGTTGAAGTCTGCTTCCCCAACCCTGAATTGTCAAAGAACTCCAGGTGGGCTTAGTAAGTACGCAGAGGTCAGTTGTGCTTTCCAAAAGCTGTATGGAGAAAGAAAAGGAGAGATCAGCCCTCTGCACAGCTGATGCACCTGTTACTGCCACTCCACTCCTTTTACTTCATTTTAGAAACAGCAGTTCCTGCATCACTTCTGCACCCTTGCTTATGTTTGTGACATAGCCACTGAGGTTTATGTTTTTGCTCTATCACTTATTATCTGTATAATGTTTAGGAAATTATTTTATCTGTGCATCAGATCTTCAATTGTAAAATGAGATTAATGCTATTCTTTGGGATCATTGTGATGATTGAGATAATATAGGTAAAGGATACAATGAGAACATATACAAAGTGGTAGGATCCCTCCAAAAACATATACTGAAGCCGTCAAAAACTAGAGAATTTTCAACAGCAAATCAATTTGATCCAACCTTTTCAAAGTATCATAAGTTAGTTCAGTCTTGTTTCTATAAAAATAGGAGAGGAAGAGAGAGCAAGAGACAGACAGAAGCAGAACAGAACAAGGATGCTTTGGGTTAAAACCTAGTTAAAGGCCAGGCGGTGGCTCACGCCTGTAGTCCTAGCACTCTTGGAGGCCGACATAGATGGATCACCTGAGCTTATGAGTTTGAGACCAGCCTGAGCAAGAGCAAGACCCCATCTCTGAAAAAAAAAAAAAAAAAAAAAAAGCCAGGTATTGAGTGGGTGTCTATAGTCCCATCTGTTTGGGAGGCTCAGGCAAAGGGATCACTTCAGCCCAAGAGTGTAAGGTTGCTGTGAGCTATGACAGCATGGCACTCTACCAAGGGCAACAAAGTGAAACTCTGTCTCAAAAAACCCCAAAACAAACAAACAAAAAAGCCCAGTTAGAGAAACTAAGAATGAAATATGCCCAGAAACTGACACTTACCTTTCTGTATAGAAAGGACACTGAGGGCCAGGCTTGATGGCTCACTCTACAATCCTAGCACTCTGGGAGGCCAAGGTGGGTTGATAAGAGTGAGACCCCATGTCTACTAAAAATGAAAATTAGCCAGGCATGGTGGCATGCCTGTAGTCCAGGCTACTTGGGAGGCTATGGCAAGAATATTGCTCAAACCCAGGAGTTTGAGGCTGCTGTGAGATAGGACGCCATGGCACTCTAGCCTGGGGTAACAGAATGAGACTCTGTCTCAAAAAAAAAAAAAAAAGAAAGAAAGAAAAAGAAGAAGAAAGGCTCAGGGCCTGTAGCTCAGTGGCTAGGTCACCAGCCACATACACTGGGGCTGGTAGGTTCGAACTCAACCTGGGCCTGCCAAACAACAATGACAACCACAACATAAAAACAGCTGGGCATTGTGGCTGGTGCCTGTAGTCTCAGCTACTTGGAAGAATGAAGCAAGAGAATCACTTAAGCCCAAGAGTTTGAGGTTGCTGTAAGCTATGATGTCTCAGCACTCTACCATGGGCAACATAGGGAATGAGACTCTGTCACACACCACACAAAAAGAAAAATATTTAATGAAGTAATACCTATGTGGGCAAGTCATTTAACATCTCTGGACCTCAATTTCCAGAATCTTTAAGGTTCTTATCAAATCAACATGAGACTTTTAGTGTCTGGGTTATAAAAATCACACTTATAATTTACCATTACCTAACTAAAATTCTGTTGTTATTGCTAACCCTACAAATTTTTGTTTAAAAATATTAATTTAGGGTGGGCATGGTGGCTTACGCCTGTAATCCTAGCACTCTGGAAGGCTCAGGTGGGTGGATTGCTTGCTCTCAGGAGTTCAAGACCAGCCTGGGCAAGAGTGAGACCCCATCTGTAGTAAAAATTTAAAAAAATTAGCTGGGCATAGTGGCACACACCTGTAGTCCCAGCTACTTGGGAGGTTGAGTCAAGAGGATTGCTCAAGTCCAAGAGTCTGAGGTTGCTTTGAGCTATGATAGCATGACACTTTACCCAGGGTGACAGAGTAAGACTGTGTCTCAAAAAAAAAAAAAAAAAAATTAAATTAAATAATAAAAATATTAATTTATATTGTTGGCATCTGGGGGCTAGTCATACCTAGAGAAATGAATCACTTAACTTTGGAAATTACATTTTGAATTTCATATTTAAGATTGGAGGCTTGGCGCCCATCGCACAGGGGTTACGACACTAGCCATATGCATGGAGGCTGGTGGGTTCAAGCCTGACCCAGACCAGCTAACAACAATGACAACTGCAACAAGAAAACAGCTGGGTATTGTGGTGGGTACGTGTAGTCCCAGCTACTTGGGAGGCTGAGGCAAGAGAATCGTTTAACCCAAGAGTTTGAGATTGCTGTGAGCTGTGACATTACAGCACTCTACAGAGGGTAACATAGTGAGACTGTCTAAAAAAAATAAAAAGATTGGAATAGAATTTTATTTATTTTATTCTATTTATTGACCAGATTTTATTTTTTTGAGACTTTCTGAGTTTTTCTTTTCTTTCTTTTTTTTTTTCCCACTAGTCAGAATTAGGGTAGAAGACTTTCTGAGTTTTGAAAAATGTTTGTCAAGCTGGGCATGGAAGCTCATGCCTGTAATTCTAGCACTCTGGACTGCTTGAGCTCAAGAGTTCAATATAAGCCTGAGCAAGATTGAGACCCCAATGTCCACTAAAAATAGAAAATTAGTAGGCATGGTGGCACACACTTATAGTCCCTGCTGCTTGGGAGGCTGAGGCAAGAGGATCTCTTGAGCCCAAAAGTTTGAGGTTGTTGTGAACTATGACACTCTGACACGTTGGCACTCTACCCAGGGTGACAGAGTTAAGACTCTGTCTAAAAAAAAAGGGAGGTGTTTGTGGCTCAAAGGAGTAGGGCGCCAGCCCCACATGCCAGAGGTAGTGGGTTCAAGCCCAGCCCCGGCCAAAAACTGCAAAAAAAAAATTTATTTTTATTTTTATTTTATTTTTTAAGGAATAAAAAAGGAAAGGAAATACACGAACCAATCAATTCAAGAAAAGACTGAAAATGAATATGAACAACATTCAATTCAAGAAGGTAATAAGAGAATAAAACAAATCTAAGAAAACAATAGGAATAATAAATGTTTTAGAAAATATGATACATTAGCACATTTTTTGTTTCGTTTGGAATTTCAAAAGGAAAAAATGGGGATAAGAGAAATAGGAGTAAACTGAAGTAGTAAATTTAGTATAGTTTTTTATCTTTGTTTATTTCTTTATTTTTTTTGAGACAGAGTCTCAAGCTGTCGCCCTCGGTAGAGTGTGGTGGCATCATAGCTCACAGCAACCTCCAACTCTTGGGTTCAAATGATCCTCTTGCCTCCGTTTTTCTATTTTGGTAGAGACAGGGTCTCACTTTTGTTCAGGCTGGTCTCAAACTCCTGAGCTCAAGCAATCCACCCACCCTGTCCTCCCAGAGTGCCAGGATTACAGGTGTGAGCCACGGTGCCCAGCCTAGTATAGTTTTTAAAATAATGTCCACATCTTTTTTTTTTTTTTTTTCACTTTTGTTACAGGATTTGAGCTTGGTCCTTTTTATTTACTTTTGAAAATAACATCTAATTTTTCCCTGATGGTTACAAAGTTCTACAATGCTCAATGTAGAAAATTTAGAATTTGTAAAAAAGCACAAATAAGAAAATAAAATCACCTAAAATCCTGTAACACATTAATGACAACTTCCTCCCTCTTTAAGGTAATCACTATCCTGACTTTCGTGAAAAAAACTCTTTGCTTTTGTCTATACTTGAGCCACGCAAATACACATCCCTAAATATAAGTTTAGTTTTGCCTATTTTTAAACTACATGTTAAGTGGAAACTAACAATATGCATTTTTTTTTTTACAATATAAATTCTTTTCTAAATTCTTTACATCATTATTGTTTGGTAAATCCAAGCATGTTGCATCCAACTGTAATTTATTCTGTTTTCATTGCTGTTAAATATTCCAGTGAATAAATATGCTATAATTTTTATTGATGGATATTTCAGTAGTTTCGAGTATTTTGCTCTCATGAATCCCGTTACTATGAAATTCTTACACATGTCCTTTGTGTCTAAATTCCTAAAAGTATCATGCCACGTTGACTGGGAAAATGCCAGGAAGGCTATGTTGAATATTGGGATGAAAATGTGTCAAATTGTTTATGAAGCTAGTATATGATGCCCCATGATCATATCAATGTATACAGCTATGATTTAATAAAAAATATATATATATATATAAAAAGATGTGAATTAATATGGTAAAAGTAATGTTTTGTTTAAAAAGAGAAAAGATCACTGAAAAATAGAAAAAAAAGAGAAGAATGTAATCACACAAGCTCAGTAATTTCTCTTTTTCTCTATTCATGTCACGATATCTGCAACAGTTCCTGATTTACAGAACAGTTAGAGCCAATTTCCTTTAAGTCACCAGGGTTTGCTATAGTGAGTAAATGTAAGTGCTTAACTTACTGTATAATCATAGCACTTTACATTACATAACATTTTAAAGTTTATCTGGTGCTTTACAAAATGCATTATCTCATTTGAATTCATCTCTGTGAGTAGCTGCCCATTGCCTAGAAGAGTGTCAGCATACCTTAACCAACATTTTAAAACAAAAATGGTCACATTGAATGATGAATACATCTTGGCTCTTAATTTTTTTAATGGTTAGAAAAACACTTTGTGTTCACATTTAAGCTGGTAGGCAGAAAAGTGGTATCCAGAAAATGCACTCACCAGATAAATAAGCTATTGCTCTGTTTAAATCTGTCATTAGTTGTTTCAAATAAAGGATAGATTTCTACTCTGTTCAGAAAACTGAAAACATTTTTGAGGCTGGAAAATTAGATTATGATTTTAAATGATGGAGAAAGGGTCTTATGCTCCCTACCCTCATTGCGAACCCCATGAGTCATGTGGGAGGTGGATCTGAGTGCCATCCTCTCAGATGAGGTGGCTGGCAATGGGGAGGGCTCATCCTAATGCAGGCAATAGGGGTCCCTTGAGGATAGAGAATCCAGCCACAAGAACGAACCTGTGGTCACCATGCCCCTCTCCTTCTAAACAACATCAGTACTAAGAAACTCCTCCCCACTCAGACAAACCACAGCGCCAAATTCCTACCCCACAGCATTCCTGGCCAGAGTTGAGACATGGAAAGTTCAAAATAAGAATTCTAAAACAGTGGAGAGTTGTCCTATTCAATGCCACCCTGTCAGAGTCCCAGAAGTCTACAACATTCTGCTTCTTAGTTGGCATCCATGCTGATTTCCAATAAGGATGGAAACTCCCATATTCACAATACATATCATAATTAGGTACCAGGAGAAGGAACAAGGCCTTAAGCTCACCTAGACAATTAACTAATTGTTCCAATAATAAACATACTAGGATATGACAGGTTATCTTTTTCATGAAGAATAAAATGATTTCAAATGTCATGCTTTGGATATTTGAGTCTCAAGTCCCCTATTAATCATCACAGTAAACTGATTTGTTATAGGTATTAATTCAATCCTGTCTTTTGCTTTCATATTATTAATGCCACAAACATAAAGTGGGTCATTACAGAATGTATTATCAGTGTCAAATTTCTGCAAAGATTATAGAGATTTGTTTTGATAAGAGCAAAATAAGTCAATAATGATGGTCAATGATCATCTCAAGTGATTAACAATCAATCTTTTTAGCTGGAAAGAATGGCATATTATCAGTCTTGGACTATCTTTTGGAGAAAATAGGTTTACCTGGAAGTGTTTTCTCAGAGTCCAAGTCTGGGCCCTTCCTTCTCAATGCCCTGATCCCTCCCAGGAAACTTCTGTCATTTGCTGCCTTAAAAAATGTAGCACACTCAGAGTTTTTTCAGATGTCTTTGAAATCAAGGGTAATGCTTTCTGATTTATTTTCCTCTTTTCCCCTTGAATAGCATTAAAGTGCTGCAGGAATTAAGTAGTACATGATTTCACCTGGTGAATTTTAGAATATATGAAATTAATTTTATAAAACATGGTTTCAGTATGTCTAACTGCTCTATTTTAGCTGTAATTTTAAGCACATAAGAATGAAAATGAATTACTGATGACAGAGCAATTATTCCAACTCTTATCATTCAAATTAAGCTGAGATAAAAATAATTCTGTTGCAATGAAATAAATAAATCGGTAACATGAGTAGGGAAGATCTGGGTGGAAACTTCTTTTGTATTTTTAGTTTTACGTGCATGAATTCCACTTTCTCCTCATAGTTATCAGAAGATAAGGATGAGGAAAAGAAACTGCTGTTTGCTGAATCTCGTTATGTTCCAGGCTCAGCTGTCAAGTGGACCTTCTCATTGATCCCTAAACTGAAATACAAGTCTTCTCTAAATACCACAGGGCTTTTCTTATGTGGTTGAAGTAGATATCCTATACCTGCCTTTGTCTGTTTTGTGCTGCTATAATAGATACCACATACTGCATAGTTTAAAAAGAAAAATGAATTATTATTTACAGTTCTGGAAGCTAGGAAGTTCACTATCACAATGTTGGTGTCTGGCTAGACCTCCTTGCTGTATCCTCCCATGGCAGATGGTGAGAGATTGGGAAAGGATGAAAGAAAGCAAGATGGAACCTAACTTGCCTTTGATACAAACCTACTCTCAAGAAAAAAAACCCACTCTCAACACAACAACATAGGTCCATCCATGACTTACTCATCTCTTAAAGATGCCACTTTCAACACTGTCCCATTGAAGATTATGTTTCCAAAAATGACCTTTGAGAAATACCTTCAAACCATAGCACATCTTCGTGATGCTGTTGCAGCATTAGAAAGTGAAACTATTCTAGGTTTCCACATAATCAATACAAACATTCCTTTCATTGAGATAATCTTGCAGATATCTGGCCATTCTGTCTTCCTTGAAGTAAGACTTACACCTTGGGTCTTCCTTTCAGAACAGATTTAGCTACTCTGCAAATCCCAGCAAAGCCTGCACTGGAGGAAAGTCTACCCATTTTTCACATCATGCTTCAATTTTATTCTTCCATATAATCCTCTGGAAGGATGTTAGGGTGGCAGCGTTCATTTTCTAAAATCCACAGACTAGAAGAAGAACGTGACTCAGAAACAAAGCCAGGATATGAACAATCTAGCAACAATCTATCAGAGGCAACAGTGGATTTTGAGTCTATGCGCATGAATCCTATGAAGGCCTAATGTCCTCACTTCGCAACCCTAGAGATCACTGATGTGGACCATCCATTCATCCTCAAGGGTGAAGATTCCTAGTACATAGCTGGTCACTTTCATTTTGTGGCTTGGACAAGTCTTTACTTAAGAGTCTTGGAAACCCTAAAATTAGGACCAGTTTTTAGGGAACATTCAAGACACTGAAAATTTTCCAACATATAGTCAGCAGTGTGTGATTAGTAGGCAACTTGAGTCTTTTTTTCCTTTGTGAGTAGTAGTTAGGTGGAGGTTGGACTCCATCACCTACACGTGGTCACTGGTTAGTCTTATCCAGAGCAAACCATGACAGGTCTCCCTGAGGGCCAGCTACTCTAGAAGTGGTCAGCTTCTTTCAGGCTGCATTTGCACCAGGATTAAGCGTGGCACCCATGTACATCAGTCCTCCACATCTCTTTCTCCACCTCTGAGCACCATGACATGAAAATTTCCCCCAGAATCTCATTTCCAGACATTACTTAAAATTTCCATAACAAGTGCATAGACTATAGGAATACCTCCTAAGAACTGAACTTGTAGGTGTTGCCACAGGGATTGGATCAGAGGAGGGTAGCCGGGGAGAAGCTTTAAGTCCCACACAACAGTGCAACACCACCTCCCTCTGCTGTGCCTGTCACCTTCATAGCCCACCCATGGCTGCTCTGGTCACTCTGTGTGGCCAGTGGGCTCCACTCGTGTAGATTTCCTTTTCATGTCTCTGTCTTCCCCAGGACCAGCTGCTTTTCTTGGTGGGAGGGGGACCGACTGTGCAGTTTCTGAGCCACTGGCCACGTGGTTCTCACCTTCATACCACAACCTTCTCCCCTGGATTGCACTCTGGGGCAAGTCTCCCCTGGAACAGGAAGCAGACAGCTGCCCTTGAAGCAAGAATGCTGTGCTGTAACTCTCTCAAATGCAAGGCAGTGCCTTTGAACTCCAAATTATGGGCTTCTCACATCCAGTGTCTTTCACAACTGTCACTGTTAGTCATTCAGGAAATTTCCAGGGTGAGCCAGACACTGCCACAGGGGGTGAGGATGACTGAGGATGGGGGAGATGGAGCTGAATGTACAAACGTAAAAATAGATGATGTCCTATAACATTTTTTTTAAAAGTGATCTTCCAAAATACATATTATGGTAGGAAGAGGGACTGATGAAGGCCTGCAAGGAAGGCAGGTGGAAAGATGTTCTGAAAGTATTGGGATCCAATGCTTCACAGAGACAGGGCGGGAGTGGAGGGACTGCTGCAGGTCTGGAGACAGAAGGCAGCAGGACAGGGTGGCTGAGTCAGAGGGACCTGCAGTGGCAGATGCGGGACACAGACAGGCAGGCCGAGTATGCCGGAAGGAGGGTAGGCTTCCTTCTCACTGCAAAGGACCCACAGGGGGCCTTTAGGCTGCAAACAACTTGATTTTCCCTTTAAAACATCCCCCTGGCTTTCCTGAGATACTTTACTAAGAAGAATATTTTCCAGCTCCACCCATGTGAACATAAAAGAGGTAAAGTCTCCATCTTTTTTTAATGCTGCATAGTATTAGGTTCGATAGAGGGAGGACTAATGGTGGGACCATAGGAGCTTATTGCAAGGGTACAAGTCAAATCTATCAAGTATTGAACACAAATGTCTTAACACTGTGATTAAGTAAATGAAGTGAAAGATATGTTAATTAGTAGGATATAAGCACTCTATCTGTACAAATAATCAACACATTGAGTCCCACAAAGGCATAAATATATTCATGATCTATGTATATATGACTTTAAAAAAATAAAATAAAAGATCCCTCTGGCTTCAATTTAAAGAATGGGTTAAAGGGAATCCAGGAAACCCAGCTTTAGTTAGGAATCGGAACATATGAGGATGGCAGTGGCCTGGCCCCTGGCTACTGTCCCCAGCAACAGGTGTGAGTGCCCAAGCAAGGCCACACGCGAGCGTCCAGGGGCGCCCTTCCTGCTCATCGCAGCCCCTCCTTCTGGTTCCTGGCAGGAGATGCCATGGACACGTCAGCCCTGGGCACCAAGCTCCATGGGTACCCTCACCTCCTAGAGTACGATGTTCACACCCATCACACTGCACAAGCACTGGAGGTTCCCTGAGTGGCACCTAGAAAGACAGGGACAGATGTCTCCGTGGGGCAGCTTCTGAGTACCCTTGTGGCGGCACTCAGTCTTGCCTGCCCGTGTCTAAGGACAGCACAGATCCCGACAAGGGCAGCAGCAATGGAGGTGGCAGATTTTGCAGCATATCCTTCTGCTGTGCTGAGGCTCCAGCCCCCACCAGAAGGTAGTTGCTGAGTGGCAATGGGGAAGGGGAGGGCTCAGGGCTCCCAAAGAGCCCTGCCCCTGCGTTCCAGAAAACTGACAGATGTGCACAGACGTCTGGGACAAGTGCACTTGACTATTTCACGATGTTAAAATATTCTCTGAACGTTGTTTCCGAGTTAGGAAATTTGCTCAGAGACTTCATGGAATCTCTCATATCATCAGCCAAATAATACCAAACATATATATTTTCTCCTTAATTCACATAGCAAAAGTTGGACATAAACCTTGTTGTCTCTATTTTTGTAGATGAAGTAAGTGATAATAAAAAAGATTAAGTACAGATGAATTTATAATTTAGGACAAAGTTTTCAAGGTACACAACCCACCTTTATAGCCCTCTGAGGCCTCCACAGAGCTAAGAAATCACGAAAACCTAAATCAGAAGCCAGAGACAGCAGGAATAATGCCAAGGCCGGGAGTTGAGAGTATAACTTCTCCCTCTCTGTTCTTACCCAACAGGGTAACAGACGTACAGTTCCTTCCCCGTTTCTCTGTAAGTCTCCCCACAGCACATCCACAGAGTGTGGCTTCTTCGTAATTTATTCTCTTTGAGTGGGAACTGTTTGCTGTCGCACGGTGGCACTTCAGGGAGAATAAGTACAGGCCCGCTATGAATCCCATGGGGACTGGGTGTGAAGCAAGGTTAGACCTAGAGGTTAAAGTATGTGTGTTACTGGTGGAAAAAGCATATTTTTACATTCCCTTTTTCTACTCTGCAAACAGATGGCTGGAACCTTCTATGAGTGCCAGCAAGAAACAGCTGGCAAATCAAAACATACTGCAAGTGGTTAGAAGTGCTTATGAGCATTTGGAAGAAACAACACTTTTGAAAGAGGGGAAAAGTTCAAGCCATACTTAACATGCAGAGATGAGCTTGAAGCCGGAAACAGAAACGCAGAAGGGACTGAACGGGGAGGCAGGATCCTGCCTGGTGGTGACCGTGGTGCATCAAAAGAAAAGTGATTCAGGGAAAGTGAGGAAGAGAGTAGGAGAGAAAGAAACGGATAGACGAACAGGGAGGGACAGCAGCAGATCAGAAAGAAAAGGGAAGAGCCAGGAAAACAGGCAGTGAGGGCAAGAGGAGAGAGAGGATTGAGGAGGGGTTGAGGAAGAAGCCCTTTCATCCTCAAATTCCAGAGTCCCTTGAATGGACCCCACTGTAGGAGTCCTTTCATCTTCAAATCCCAACATTCTCCTGCTTTCTCATGGCTCCCCTCTGAGCATTTAAACTCCAACACTTGAAAGCTATAATCCAGTTATAACCTAAGAATATGGGGAAAGGGGAGAGGGAGGAGGGAGGGGGAGGGGGGCAGAGGGAGGGTGATTGGTGGGATTACACCTGCGGTGCATCTTACAAGGGTACATGTGAAACTTACTAAATGTAGAATATAAATGTCTTAACACAATACTAAGAAAATACCAGGAAGGCTATGTTAACCAGTGTGATGAAAATATGTCAAATGGTCTATAAAACCAGTGTATGGTGTCCCATGATTGCATTAATGTACACAGCTATGATTTAATAAAAAAAAAATTAAAAAAATAAACTCCAGCACCTGTTCCTAACAGCTCTCTTTCTTCAGCACAGGGAAAGAGCTGGGTGTTGACAAGCAAGACAGAAGGCAATTGTCCCCAAACCCTTTCTGAATGGGGGTGACTTTCTGGTCTGAAGTAGAAGCAAACTTGTGGAAAACCTCCCAGGCCCTCTGGGACCCACAGGAGGCTCACGGGGAGGTATTTAATGGCAGAAGGGTCCTCTTATTACTCACAAGTGAAGAATACAAATTACCCCAAACATGACAAGATGGAGGGATCAGCATCAGGGACCAGCATGAGATACACCTGCCATCCTTGGACTAGGCTGTGTGTGGCCATGGGAAGAACACTTATACCCTGGGGGCCTGAGCTGCCTCATTTGGAATATGGGGATAATAACTCATAGTCTTGACACGGAAATTAAAGGAGATGAACATGCAAATCATCAACAAAATATCCTGCACATATGGGGGTGTTCAGTCAATTTCAAAGAATGAATATTTTACTGACAGCCTCAGAGAACAGGCATGAACCGTGACAGTGAACCAACCTGTAATTGCTTATTTGACAGCTGCCATATGTGGCCACTAGTACATCAGTTAGTATCTCTTTCCCTATTTCTATATGAAGAATTTTTTTCTTCAATATATTCAGAATATGAAAGTTATGGGAATCATGGATTTCTAAGAGGGTAGGTCAAACATCTAAAATACTTACATTGTAATAAGAACATCACTACTTTCAATGTTTTGATGAGATTACCTAAGACAAACTAGGTGATTCAAATATCTAAGACACCTGAAAACGGATGCAAGAGCCTGTGAATAAAAACAGCACTGTGTTCAAAAACAGTGTAAAATAATTCAACAAATACACTAGATGACCTGGGCTCTACGCAGTGGTCAGGCAAACCTGAGACTAGCATTTAGGCTTTTGAATATAGTCATTTATAAAACAAGCAGTGGGTGAATTTAAGATCTCTTCCACGTATAGGAGGCCTTGCTACCAGTAGGCCCTCATGCTTCTTTGCTAAGTGTATAAAGGAGAATTTGCTCTCTCCCATCATTGAATGATGTCACCCTTGACTCTTCTCTCTTCCAAACATGTCCAAACTGCCTGCTGCGGGAGGCTTTCCCATGTGGCGCTCTCCAAAACTCCTCTAGTCAAACTGGAGAATGTTCTATATCCCACTTTCTTCTGACCTTGTAAAAGTATTTGGACTCTGTCCCATTTCTTAAATTTTCTTTAAATAAATCCTATTAAGATTACAGATAAGACAAAATGTGAGTATCCAAGGAAGGAATAATTTCAGGGCAGGTCTGAATGAGCCTGATTCTCCTGTATGGAGTGTGGGCCCAGCCCAGGGGCTTGGGCGTCAGTGACTGACTCCTCTTACCAACACTCTGTCTCCTCTGTAGCTTCTGAAAGGAAAATGGTTGGGGGTCGGGTGAGGAGAGTCTCTGCTTTTCAAGACCCAGAATCTAATTATGACAAGCAGAGTGAAATTCATGGTCAGAAGGCTGCCCTTTATATCAAATTAAACTTCTTTCACTCTGCTTGTCATCCACTGGTCCCAGTTCTTCCCTGGGAGAAGCCCTTCTAATTCATCTTACGCTGTGAAACACATCACATGTGCTATAAACTCTCCTGAGGTGGAATTGCCATGACTGTTCACAATGGGACAGAAATGGCTGCATACTTCAGCTGCTGTATTAAGAGGCAGTGGCAATATATGCACTATTTCTGGCACAATAGTTCATTTTATTCTTTTTTAAAAAGTCTACTCACTTATCTATCCCCCCATTCATTAACATGCATCTATTCATTATTTCTATAGGCCAGGTACCACACCAGGCGTGAAGGATGGCCCAGTGATCGAAGCAAACAAGCAAACAAACTCGTCTTTTGCAAGTGGAAGAGATACTTCACGTACAGTATTGATTCTGCTTGACTTTACAAAAGACATAAACAGTTTGTGTGGATAAATCTCTCAGCTGTGTTTAAGCTGTGTGGAGCAACGTTCTTCGTTTCCTCTTCCTGCATAACAATTGGTTCAGATGCTGAGCACATCTATCATGTTCCCGTCTGCCTTTGTAAACTTTCTAAATGTGTTTATCTTGACCAGCTTTGCAGATCTATCACTTTATTGGTTGGTCACCTTGCAACACACATTTCAGAGGCAAAAATGAAGTTTATGTGAAACTAAAAGATTTAGAGAAAAAAGGAAATCAAATGTCTGGAGTTCTCAGGAAGCTGAAGAAGAGATCTGGGAATCAGAGTAGGAAAAGAGAAAGGCCAGTGGGTCATGTGGAGTGAGTTGAATAAGGGAGTTAAAGATTTTTGCTGTTGGCCAGCTCTGGACAGCAGAGATCTGCTCTCTGATGGGGGTGAAGTACCAAATTGGGGAATTTGAGGATCTGGGGGGCTTAGGTGTCTCTCACCTGGGGCACCTAAGTAGCAGGAGGTGATGCAAGACTTGGGAGAGATAAAAATGGGACTTTAGGGGACAGCATTGTTGACAGATGGGGGAAGCCATTTGTTAGTGGAGTGTGTACATGGATGACATGACATTTCACCTCTTGACTGAAACAGTGATGGGCTAGGAAAGGTGCTGGGGAAGTAGGATTCTCATTTCTTGAAAAGTATTCTATTGTCACTGGACCTTGAGGTGTAAACAGCCTACCATCTTGGGAACTTCGCGAATTATGGTTGTCTGGATGGGCCGGGGAGGGATCGTATTTCTCGAAGACAGAGAATTAAAGTGAGTAGCCAGTGAAGAGTTTGAAGTGGCAGCGAAATGGCTCTCAGCCATTTTCCTGTGCTACAACAGTGACAGGGACACATGCAGTGTGTGATGCTCATGTCTGGCAGGAAGGATGGAAAGAGGAGACGTACCAGGCGGGGTTGATTCAGGAGCATATGTGATTGCAAATCCAGCTCCTCCCCACTTTCCCAGGCCACATTTATCCTTGACAAGGATGCTCTCTGAAGAATCAGTGATGTTGGACAAATTGTTTACACTAATATGGGGGTTACAAATGGCTTCATGCAAAGAAATAGGAAGTAAACAAGCCATCGTAGATGGTTTGGGCAAAGGATAATTGTAGAGAAATAAGGCGTGCGCCTTGAAAGGTCTCAGTGACAATTTCTCTGTTTTGACAATTTCACACAAAATCTCAGTAGACTCAGCATTACAGAGCTTCAATGACTAAAACTGTTCTGGTAGCATTATTTCTGTGAAACGCATGAGAGACATTTTTGTATTAACTTTTGGGTTTTTAAAAATATGTACTATATTTTAATTTCTGAAACCTTATAAAAGTCAAAGAGAATTTGGTTTTGTTGTTGTTTTATTATCAGTTCAATAGATTTAGGGGGTATGACTGATTTTTGTGGCATAAACGTATTGCATAATGCTGAAGTCAGGGTTTTTGTGTACCCATCACTAGAATGAGGTACATTGTACCCAGAGGGTAACTTTTCATCTTTCACTCCTCCACCCTCTCCCCTTCTTAGTTGACAATTGTTAACACCACTTTATGGCCATGTATATCTGTCATTCAGATCCCACTTATAAATGATGATATGTGGTGCCTGTTTTAACATTCCAGAGATACTTCACTTAGGCTAATGGCCTCCAGTTCCATCCAAGTTGCTGTGAAAGACATTATTACAATCCTTTTTATGGGCTGGCGGTACTCCATGGTATACATACACCAGATTTTCTTTATCTTTATTGTGCTATAATAAACATTCAGGTGCAGATGTCTTTGATATAATGACTTCTTTTCCTTTGAGTAGATAAACAACCAGTAGTAGAATTGCTGGATCAAATGGCACATCTACTTTCAGTTCTTGGAGGAAGCTCCATACTGTTTTCCAGAGTTCATACCAGCTCATATTCCCACCAATGGTGTAGAAGCATTTTCTTTTCATTACATCTGTCCCAACATCTATTGTTTGCTGTCTTATTAGCAATGCTCATTCAGACAGGGGTAAGGGGTTATCTCATTATTATTTTAATTTGCATTTCCCTGACGTTGATGCATTTTGCACAGTGATTTTGAGGATTTTTTCTTCTGTTTCAGCCATTTATGTACCTTCATCTGGAAAAAAAAAATCTGTTCATTTCTTTGGCCCACTTTTTGATGGGGTTACTTTTTTTTTTTCTAATTTGAGTTCTTTGTAGATTCTAGATATTAGTCCTTTGTCAGATATACAGTTTGCAAATATTTTCTCCCAGTTTTTAGTTTAAATGAGTCCAGTTTATCTGTTTTTATTGTTGCTATATTTGTTTCGGGGATCTTAGTCATAAGTTCATTGCTTAGGCCAATATCAAGACATGTTTTTTTGTATTTTCTTCTTAAATAGCTATGGTTTCAATGGTTTTACATTTAAGTCTTCAATCCATTTTCACTTAATTTTTGTATATGCTGAGAGATAGGGTTCCTGTTTTAATTCCCTGCCTGTGGCTATCCAGTTTTCCCAGCACCATTTATTGAATTGCATGTATTTCCCAAGTGTATGGTTTTATCTATATTATCAAAAAATTGGTTACTTGAAGGTAAATGGTTTCATTTCCAGATTCTCTGTTCTATTCTATTGGTGTATGGGTCTGTCAGTACCATGCTCTAGTTTAGGCACATCAATTAACCTTCATCCCAAGAATAATGAGCTTAATGTGGCTTTTTTTTTTTTTTTTTCCTCCTTCCCTGAATATGAAGCCAAAGAATTTGAGATCAAATGTCATTATTTCATCCTGCTTTGGGTTCTAGGGATTCAGAATCCTGGAGCAATTCTCAGAAATTATTTACAATTTTGTTTTGTGTTTTTACTTCCTATTACTTTGCTGGGATTGGATTCTACTAGCTACCTTGACAAAAGCAGGCTAGTAGTGATAAGTTGCTAGTAGTTCAATACCACCAATTCCAAATAGATTGTGCCTAGCAGGCTTCTAAGCTATTTAGCTCAAGGAGCCACAAGGAAAGTAACTGAAAACTATTCTACATTGACAAATTCCTGCCCAGGGCTGTAAAAGTCAGCAACTTTTCTGTTTTGAACATATACCCTGCCCACTCATTTTAATCTTTCTACACCCATGATTAGCCTCAAAGACAGAATGCCTTCACTGCCTGAATAATCTCCATTTAACCTTCCCGTATGCTATCAGATGTCATGGCTGTAGGCCTGCTCTGACCACTTTATTTGGGAGCACATCTGACATATCAGGGCAGGGCAGACTGAGGCTTTACCTCCAGCACCCTGGACTGTGTCACAGTGTCTGCCTGGAAGACAAAAGGGGACAACTTCAGACCCACTTTTAACTTCTGTTATTTGTCCCAAGAAAAGATTTTTTCAGGTATTTTTCTTCATGCATATCTGCCCACCTAAGCTTATGTCTCTTTGAATTCCACTTACTTGACTGTTCTTCAAATAGTCCAAATTCAATAGACATTTCTGTCATTGATCTGAGGTGTAGAAAAACCATGAAGATATTATTCAGACAAACAAATGCTTACATTACAATGTGGTCATGGCTGTGACGGCCTTGGGTTTGCAAGTCAAAACTACAGGTGGGAGGATCCTGTCAGTACTGGTAATAGCCCTATAACCTCAGGCATAGCAAAGCCTTTCAGAATTCAGTGTCTTATTTGAAAAATGGTGGGGGGTGATGTTACTTAACTTTTTTTCTGGGCCATGTGTGAGATGAACACACGGCATCTAAGATAATCCAAACATATGCTCCTTAGAAACCATCTCATCTTAATTCCTTCAGTTGGCTACGTATCTTTCGTTGGCAATTTCGTCCACTTCCTACTTTCAGATTACACACTGTGAATCTACATATTTTGCCAGCTTCTCCTTCCAACTTGCATATCTTTGTAGACTGTTCTCTGCTTTCCTGTCACACCCAAATTTCCGTCATCAATCAGGGTCACCTATGAGATTCACATTGTAAAGCAAAAGGCAGCTAGACCCCTCAGCCTTCCTCTCATCGTCCCCATTAGCAGCATGTTACATAGTTGATTCTTTTTCCTACTGGAAATATTTGCTTCTCTTGACAAATGAGACACTGCCCCTTTTGTTTCTCTCCTCCTATTTTACTGGGCATTTATTCTCATTTTCTTGACTCATTGCCTTGAGCCATCGAATGTCTGAGGATTAGCATTTTCTGGGCCTGTTTTCCTACCTTTTTTCCCTTTTCTGAGTATACCCAGTCCTGTAATATCTCTTCAGTATTTGCATCCTCCTTGCATCCTCCTCCAGTCACAAACTCTGCCACAAGTTACACTTCATATTTCTAAATTTGTATATAGAATTTCCATTTGCCTATGTATGAGACGTCTCAAAATTAATGTGTCTAAAACAAAACTCTGGACCTTACTCCATACTACCTACTCTTTAAAAGACCATAGACTATTTCTATAAGAGGTAATTTCATTCTATAGTTACTGATGTCTAACACGTTAGACCTCCTGACTTACTTTTATACCCCACATCCAATCAGGAAATCCTGTTGAATTTCTATTTCTGAAACATGGCAGGGCCCAGTCATTTCTGCAATACCCCCACTCCACTTAGTCCAAGCTATATTCTTCTCCCACAGTGTTAACTTGGTTTCTTGGCTTTATTCTTGCTTCCACACCCACCATATCCTGGCCTGTTCTCCACTCTCTAGCCAAAAGAGTCTTCAAATTACAAAGCAGGTGATGGCCTTCATCTGCACAAGACCTCCCATGATAGTTATTTGAAAATTCAAAGCCCCCTGTGGAATAAGGCCCCCACTCTGCCAGTGCACTGTGCCTTCACCTCCACCATTACCCTGCTTGGTCATACGCTCACCTTGCTGAGTGGAGCACTCAACAAATGTTGGCGCGCTCAACAAATCTCACAACCACAAAAGTTGAACTTGCTTTTTCCTCTCCCTGGAGTTTTCTTCCCACAGGTAGTCATCTGGCCCGACTCCTCTCTTTTACATCTCCACTCACATCTTACCTATCAGAGAGACTTTCTTGAATGGAATTCCCAAAATGCATCATTCTCTGTCCTTTCACACAGCTGAATTTTATTATCAGGTCTGATCACCATCATATCATATATATATGATTTTTCATGCAAAGTACAAGAAAAGAATTGTCACCTCCTTCACTCACAGACTACTGGTAGAAGAATGAGGAAGGATTACGTAAGTGAAAAGTTACTCAAATCCCAACTGTTTCCTGACCTGGTCCACTGGCTTCTTTGGTGTGAAATATGTACAGTCTCACAAGGCTTGGTCCTCAGAAGGGTTCATCTCAGCGCAATTCTCTGTGGTTCCTGCCTTGAAATTCTTACTGATTTTTGCACAGGAACCCTCAAATTTTCATTTTTTCACTAGGTCCTGCAAAGTCTGGTTTTGCATTTTGGATTACCTTGATCAAAACACTGGATGCTTTCTCATTTCATCTGCTGGGGAGATTGGGATATTTTGTGTGTTTCCTTTGTATTAGTAGACAGTTGGTTTTCAGTTGTTTTGAAAAGGTGGCAGAATCAGCTTTGTTAGAGACTGAAGCCCCAGCACGGGACACACTGGGCCCCAAGGGAGATAAATACAGCCAATTTGCTTTACAAAAAGTTAGGATGCAGTTGTGATATCAAGATGCTGATACCTGGAAATTGTCAATTGTAGACTCTTTCAAATCCTTCATATTTCACCCTCTTTATAAAAGGGATGAGTAAATTCAATGACTGAGAATTATTTTAGTTGGCTTACTCATCAAAGAATGTTTGCACTTAAGGTATATATAATTTCCATGACAACATGGACCCTCAATACACCAGTGTTTACTTTTTGCTGCTGTATTGATTGACACCATATTTTTAATTTCCACATGCTAAATGTCTGCTGCAACCATAGATAAAATGGTTAAAATGTAAATAGCAAAAAGTGTACCTCTGAAAAGCAAGCGTAGTCATAAATACAAATGGTGCCTAATATAAAAGTACATGAAATACTAAGATCTCAGTGAAATAATTTTACATGAAAAACAAGCAACAGACAATAGAATCTAAGGAACAGATTCTGCCATTTGAGATGTTTTTAATTGTAGTGCAGATAATATCGGTAAATTTCATAAATGTAACAAGTATAAATACATGTATTTGTAACCAATATAATGAACCATTACTTTATACTGCTTTAATTTAACAATTATGCTTATAGACTTTGTATCTGGATTTATTTGCTAGTAGTGGAATAAATTCAGCATGATTGCCAAAATATTTTTTTTTAAAAAAATAGCATACAGAATATGCAAAAAAAAAAACCAAGAAAAAATATTCCAGATGTTAAAACATGTTAAGAACATGTGAATTTAATTTATGATGTAACAAATTTTTTGACTACAGTGAAATAAGCAAATATTTAAACAGAAAACAGATAATTTTAGGGTAAGATTGTAAAGAAGGCATCAGATAAAATATTCTTTTAAAGATGCATGGGTTTAAGAAATGCTAATTTATATAATATAACATAGAAATGACAAAACTTCAGTGGCTTAACCCCATAGCAATACATCAGTTTATTTTTTATGCATTTATAAATTCATTATAGGTCCTCTTAGTCAACAATCAGCTTTCCATATGATATCTATAAAATTCAGCTTATTTCCATCGTAGGGATCTGCAGCTTCTACAAGTGACATCCAGAATTTCTACGCTTGACAGCATTAAGTCACAGATAAAGGAAAGAAACAGAAAAGTGATCACAACAACCCTTTTTATTCCGTTAGCTAAACCCACTCTGTGTCCACACTAACTCAAGAGTGACAGTCTCCTTTCCGCACTCAGACTGCTCTCATCCACCCTGAGAGAGCTAGCACATGGTTACACCCAGTCAAGGACAGACTTTGAGGTCTAGGATTCCCAGGTGATGGGCGTCTCCACCAATTTCCAGGGCAGTCCTCTTGGGTGGACTCGTATACCCAAATGCTGGTGTGGCAGGAACGGGAAGCACAGTGAAGATTGACTGTAAAAGACAAATAAATGGCAGACAGCAGTTGACAGCATTCATACTTACAAGTGATCTCTCCCCATGGGGTGCTCATTAGGAAGGCCTGCCTAAGAATATGGGAAATGGGGAGAGGGAAGGGAAGGAGGGGGGAGGGGGGCGGAGGGAGGGTGATAGGTGGGACTACACCTGCCGTGCATCTTGTGAAACTTAGTAAATGTAGTATATAAATGTCTTAACACAATAACTAAGAAAATGCCAGGAAGGCTATGTTAACCAGTGTGATGAAAATGTGTCAAACGGTCTATAAAACCAGTGTATGG
>CAUYPK010105972.1:0-14223 GCA_963574355.1 Loris lydekkerianus
CTGCAATAAACATTCTGGTGCAAATGTCTTTGTTGTAAAATGATTTTTGATCATCTGGGATATACCTAGTAGAAGAGATACAGGATTGAATGGTAGGTCTACTTTTAGTTCCTTGAGTATTCCCTGAACTTCTTTCCAAAAAGATTGTATTAGCTTGCATTCCCAACAGCAGGGTACAAGTGTTCCCTTCTCTTCGCATCCACGCCAACATCTGTCGTTCTGGGATTTTGTTATGTGGGTTAACTGGAGTTAGATGATATCTCAAAGAACAAATATCCCCATTTCTATGTGAGCAAGAGACTTGGACTTATGTGTTTTTAATGAATGTAACTATCATGACTCAGGTTTCTTTGATACCTCTAAATCTTCAAAAATAGGGACAAGCACCACAATAAGAAAGGATAATTTTCTTTTACAGTAGAGTATGTATTATTTAAAATTTTTTAAATGTAAAAAATATGTAAATCATGTTTACAGGAACTTAAAACAAAATGCCTTGGCCATCTTAAAGTAATATAAGTGCTAAAGTGCATGCTGAGTAATTCACTTTTTTCTTTCTTTTTTTTTTTTTTTCATGGTTGTATAATTTAAATGGTTCTTAATTTTTAAATGTATTTTGGCCAAGATATTTTGGCCAAGATATTTAATGTTGAAAAGTGGCTATTCAGCATGCAAGAGACCAGAAGTATTTTTCATAAGAATTTTTTATTATACAGCAGTATCAATTTGAAAAATAGTTATTTACACAAAGACCCTAATGACTTTATAGTTTATCAGATCAATAATCAACATTCTTAAAAGTCACTTAATACAAATGTATATAATGTGCATTATGAAAAGATCTTATATACATATTTACAGCATAACTCCTAGTGATTCCTTTATAACTATTTCTGTCCCCAGTGTCATTTTATGTACCATTATGATAAAAACATGTTTAACACCAACACTGTTGAAATATCAAAAGATACTGTTGCATAAACAAGTATGTTGGAAGTCACCTAAGGTTGTGACAATGCCACTATGATTATGATATTCAGTTGAATCTTTTTTCCTGTGATTTTTCTAATTTGGAGTTCTACTAGATCCATCATTATATGAAGAATACAAAAGATTTTTCAAAAAAATACTCCTAGCATCTCAGCTATCTGTCAAAACTACTTACAAGGCCTTTGTTAGACATACCAATGAAAAAATAAAAGCCACCATGACAACTTGAAATGCTCCTAAAATCTGTGGATACACGAGTCTTCTGCGTGCTTTCAATAGTTAGACTCAAATATCACATATCATAGTTTTATAAAACTGGTACTGGTTCAATACCCATCCAGGGCTTTGGGGGACAACAAATAGCTCATCAATCTTGTCCCCAATCCCTGGTGTATATTTCTCTTCAAATTATGTGTTGCCCTTTGGGTTTTGAAAAAACAAATATCAAAACTTACTTCTGTCTCACATTTCTGTTTGATATGCTTTTCTACTTCTCCAAAATTTTCACCCAGTTAGTAACAGTACTATTTACTCAAAATTAAGTCCAAAGACAATTTGAGTCAGGCAGGCACTTTGAGTTTCCCATAACTAAAACACATATCTTGGTATTTGCTCTGGGCTGTAATAAAGGCACGCCCGGCCATGTGCATCCCCAACCTATCACACAGAATTCCTGCCAAACGACTCCAAATCTTAGGAAGTCTCTCATTTCTGATTACAGTCTCTTTAAAGATTATATAAAACTTAGAATTTTTTTACCTGGATTCCAGTCTTCAAAAATAATCTCCAGTGAATACTATTATAAATAAAAAAGAAAAAGAAATGTAAATTTTTTTGTAAAAAAAATTTTAATGACTTCCTTTTAACCAACCCCAATTCTACCGCAGGCCCAAACTTTGTAATTCATGGCCTTTTTAGAAAAGTTATATTATCAGTTCCTTCTCCCTCTCATGGGCTGCCTTCTTTTTATTTCCTCAAGAGCCCTGTAAATCATATGATTGACTTTCAAGCCAAGACTGGTTGATGTGAGTAAAGAAAATTTAATTGGAATACAATCACCCCCCTACTGCTATTAACAGTTTTTTTTGTGCATCTAAATATGATCTGAATTTCAGATATGGTTTTCTACTTGACATTTATTTTCCTCCAGCATAAATGTACCACATCTTTACCTAAATTGGTCTGTTATCTTAGTCTGCCTTTTTGAACTTAATACTATAAATTAACTATTATCCTGCTGAAATGAACTCCTTTGCAGATTTTATGTATATACAGGGTATTTCAATTTCACTTGAGAACAAAATATTGAGTTATTGTGTCCTATCATTTATTGATCTGTGGAAATAATTCCCCTATAGTATGAAAAGGATTTCATGTTAATTTTTAAAATAATATTTAAAAGTACTTTCTTCACTGACAGGAATAAAGACTCAATTATGTCAGTAAAATAGGAGTCAGTTGGATCTGACCAAATAAAAAGCTGATGTTAAAAATATGCTTTTGTTAGTTTTAAAATAAAAACAGACTCCATTGGTAAAATACAGTGAATTTTGGTAGTTCCTGAAACTATATCTGGTTTATAAATTCATCTATTCAGTCCTCTTCAGTTTTCATTACCAATCATTTTATTTCTCACACCAAAGCTAAACAATAATGTACCTTGGCATTAATGGATCCAAAATAAAGCAATTGTTATTGTCAATTAATTATTTTTATACTTAAAAATTAAAACCCCATTCAAAGAGGGAAAAGAAGCATGTACCTTTAAATTAATAATGATGCAAAAATATTGATGATATCTAGACCACTCCTCAAGAAAAGGAAATTTCAGTGAAATTAGCAAGAATTACAATATATCATACCTTGAAGGTAAGCAAGAGACAAAGTTATGATTACATAAAAAAATTAGGGAAATTTATTTTGTCATACGTAATCAGACAACCCATGAAACATTAATTTAAAACACTACAAAAAACTAAATTTTTATACTATTTTCAGCTATGGAGTTTGGTATGTTACTTCTGGAACTTATGCTAAGCTGGAAATCATGGCCAAGTTTGAGGTCTTACGTACCAAAAGACTTGGGAATTCAGTTAGGGCAACATAAATAAGAGTAATTTTTTCCTACTGTCTTCTGTGCACATTTCTTCTGTTTAAAAAAACACGTTCTGAAAACCATACTTGGCCAAGGAGGTAGATTTATGTCTGTTTAGCAATCTACCACATGGAACATGGGGTCTTTGTGGTTAAAGACATCTAAATGACAACAAGGCAGTATCACAAAGCAGGAAACAGACCTTGGCTCCCTTCAATTTTGGGTTATTGGGGTTTGGAGAGGGAAACTTATGTCTCCTGCCAAACACGATTTTTAAACATTTATAACTTGGTTACCCGTTATCACTTTAAAGCACTTTGTCCATGAAGGGTGACATTTATGTGGCAAGTCATATTTTATTATTAGGTGAAAACTTTTTTGAACAAGTGAAAACATTTGTCTTTAATCGTGATTAAATGCCTGGCAAGTTAGAATCTTTATAGAGAACAGAATGAGCTAAGTGCAAAAACAGATTTCTAATGCTGTTTCCAAAAATAAGGAAATAACAAATAAAGGAGACAAATGCACCAAGTAAATGGGAAAACTCTAAACATTTTTAAAGTTGATGTGTAATACTTTCTTAATAAAACCTTACAAAATAGCAAAATAAAGACGTCATCTCCAATGTAATGTATGTAATGATCAAAATATTGATCAGTTCTTTCTTTCATTATAGCTTCCGTTCATTGAATAGTCTTACCCTGGCAACACATTTATCCTACACTCACCTCTGTTTATTAATCAGTGCAGCCCCTTTCTTGTCAATTCAGAATGGGAGTTGTGAAGTCTTTTTGACTCGGTCCTTTATTAGAGTAAACCTATTTGAATGGAAACAAAAATAGCTATTAAAACTTTGCAAAATCATATTTGCAAAACACAAATCACAAGAAATATCTTTCGGAGTAATTTTTGAGATTTCTTTCTAAATCTTTGAAGTGTATCACTGGTTGAAAAATAAGATAAAAGACTAAGTTTTCAGAATTGGGCAATGGAGATGAAAAAATTCATGAAGGGAATCCTCAAGTTGAACATGGGCAGGGTTGAAACTCATGAGTAAATATGTAGCCATTCTGTACTTTTCCTACATTTCTTTCTTTGTGATTATTAGTCACATTAATTGAGCTTAATCTCACACATTAATTGTTATCTCTCTACTTTGCAAAAAAACTTTAACCCCAGGAGGTTAAATGTGGTGTTATTATCTTTATTTGCGAAAAGAAGATCTAGGTTTGGAATTAGCTCCAAATTTCATCCTAAGTGGTTAATGGGCCTAAATCTCATTACTTGTAAATTTTGCTCCACTGATTAGTGATAAAGCAATGTATACTAATTAGTCACAAAGACAGTGGCTAGAGAAATGAATTTTACAGATGGGCAAAAACACTGACTTTAGTTGAAACTCTTTATTTTTCATGAAACTATAGAACTTAAAAAAAAAAATTCCTATGGCACTCAGAAGTTTCAATGTGCTGTCATGATTTTCTCTTCCAGATTGCATCTTCCTTGAAGGCCAGATCCATGTCTGATTTATATTATCTTCCTGCATCTAGTGAAGTTCTCTATATAAAGTATCCCATTCAAGTATTTGTCGAACGCAGAGCCCATATGGCATCCTTTTGCAAATTAGAAATAAAAGCACGCCTTCTCCGGGAAAATGCCACCCTGCATCAAGGGTGGTTGATTGGCAAATATTGTTTAGTCTTGAAACAACCTGTTCTTGAAGTATCTAACTCGCTTGTGTCCTTTTTGAAATTAATTGCATAAATTCAGAAATGAGGATGGTTTTATGATAGGTCCTTTAGAGGAAAGTAATTCACTATGTCAATGTTCCTTAAATTTGTGCTTAAATAATGGACTGATTTATATGTGGGAAATTTCTTGAGTTTAAAGGTCTTTTTTTTTTTTTTTTTAACTATACAAAAGAAAATAGTAGTGTGATAATGTAATCAGTTGTGTGTGTGTGTGTGTGTGTGTGTGTGTGTGTGTGCGCGCGCACACGCGCGTTTGGAGATGAAATTAAAGAGGATAGGATGGCTTAGGGATGATGGCTTCTTCTTCATTTGAATGTGCATAGTACCAAGGCCTGTGTTCTGAAAACCATGTAATTGTTACTGTACTTATAATAATTCTCAAGTCACTCATCAGCATCTAAACAGCTTGCCTTGGAAACTTATGAAATCTGAGTTAATGATCAGGCTTAAGTTTTGGCCAAGGAATCCAAACCCCTGTCCTCAATTTTTTACAGTAGCTGGATCTAATCTAGATATAATTATATTAGAGGTGAAAACTGATTAGGAGCAAAATACAAACAGATGCACATTATATAATAGGATAAAATTCCTTATTTTATTATTTTATTTAATAAACACCTTTGTTTAAGGTAATATTAAGGTAATGTTTAATATAAGACTATCATTATTAATATTAAATAAATATTAATTATGACTAATATTAATAATTAAATTATAAATATTATTAATTAATTAACATTAATAAATACCTTTGTTTAAGTTAGTCATTAATATTCTTTGTCTTGTTGAGAAACTAGAAATTGGATACCATGAAGTATTTAGTGGAATATTTTGAGATAGGTAGTATTTTAAGTGTCTCTAAATTCCTATGGATAAACAGTCTCTAATCTGATTCTGTCTGACAAGCCTAATCTAGCCTTAGCAAATTATGACCATTGTTTCCACAGTGCCTAAATTTAATTTTCCTTCTTAATATTTGTACATATTCTATATTAACATACATACATATACAAATTAATATAACATTAAATTGATAAGCATAATCAAGTTTATTAAAAGTACATGACAAAATGCATAGAACTTTTTATTTAGAAAGAGAGCACTTTCAAATGTCCAACTGGATCATATACATGAACTGTAAATGACAAATTTTTTCAGTTGTTCATTTTGTCACATATTATTATTATTATATATATGTTATTCATTTTCCAAGAAGGATTTCATATTATTAAGTGGACGGTTATCTTTAGAAATATCCTTGATGGGAAGATAATAGAAACAAGTAGTTTCATTCACTAAACCAAATTTCTTAAATTTCAAAAAAAGACCTATTGTCAAAATTGTCCCCAAATCAATAAATAGAAAATACTAAGGCTTTGGTCATATGTAGCAAAGTGGCTCATCTGGCAGGAAAGATGTTAGAAACAAAATAAAATGAGATATTACCCATCTTAGGCTACTCCAGTCTCTACCCACACCCCTTCACCTAGACACATGCTGAACAAGCACCAAAAACAACCAATAAATGAAAGGAAACTCAAAGGTCACTCGAGGTCATTATTTTCACATACCTTTGAATAATGAGAGCATCACATGTCAGCTAGAGGAGAACAAAATGTCACATTCTCCAGCGAAAGGTTGGCCTCGGTCAAAGGTCACCAAAGGGAGGCCAGGAAATAACCTAAGAGGTTAGGCTGGGTGCACAAAGAAAGGTCACCAAATGCCAGTGAAAGCATGCAGCTGTTTGGAGATGAAACAACTGAGGCACCCTTTTGTGCTGACATCGGCTACAAAAAATGTCTCTGCTGACATTTTTTTTAGCTGGCAGTTTTATAGGACATTGACATTAATGTACCCAACCCTGAATTAGCCTTTTTAAAAGCAACAGTTTGGAAGTTAAGTGCAGCAGTTTCCAAAGAGTCATAACGGTGACATTTTTATTTCAAATGATTAATAATACAGCAATGGACTTCTAACACCAAATTTAGATTTCATCTGAGCTCTTTCATTGTGACAATATGTTAGCAACCAAGTTTCAGGACAGGTAGCAATCAGTAACCAGTATTTTAATATTTTTACGAACTATTATTATTCATTTAAATAAAAGGTATACTCAGAAGCCTCATCCTGTTGTAAAGTAGGATAATATGAGTGATTTTGCATTTTACTAGACCTGGTTGTTGGCAGTTCTTGATCTAGTAATAAAATCCATTCCAAGGAAAGAGAAAAGACTGATAAATCTGCAACCTCATTTTAAAGAAATTTGTGCAAAACGCTTGCAGAATAAATCCTCACCTGAGCATTAATCCCTTTCTCAAATGAGTAATTCCCATTTAAAAGACCAGCCTTAAATGTAACAATTCTCAGAGAGAGAGTGGTGGGTTTTGACAAAGACTCAACTGGAAAGAAGTTTAGGAAAACCAGCCTCCTGGAATAATTCAGATACTTAAGTTGATCCTTCAGTTTTCTGTGTGTGTGGAGGTCTACTTTACACACACCTAATACTGATCCAAGATTAGCAGCTGTTTCCAGACATTAGGATATTTCACATCCATAAACATCCTTTACTGATTCACAGGCACGAGACCATGTTTTTAATGCAAGATGTGCTTTTCCACCCCCAATTTACAACTTAGGCAGCTCTACTTTGTCTCCCAAATATTTTTGAAAACAGTTGAACCACCTTCTTAAGGTCACCTTTGTCCAAATTTCACATGATCTTAAAAAGAAAACATTGTGCATTTATATAGTAACAATTGATAATAATAATGATGAGAATGATAATAGTTCGCACAGAAAGAAAACACTAAAGCCACTGTGACAAGCAGAAGCAAATTCTCCCTGAAACCTCTATTCTGGGTGATTCTCTTTTTGTTTGTTTGTTTATAAACTTCCAGGGAGACTGCCAAACAATGATGCCCACCCCAGGATGACTTCAGTCCTCACTGGGAGGTAAAACTACCTTCCTACCTAATGGGCCCTAGACATCTGAAGCCTGTCAGGAGAACATCATAAATCGTGGAGACGGGAACGGAGAGGGCGGAAGGAGCCACACAAACCCTTTGCACTTAAGGAGAAAGAGTTATTTAACACATCAGGGAAGTGCATTTAATAAATGAAGTCAGTGACTTGAACATGTCACATTCGATCTATACGGAGGTTGCTGAACTTTCTTTAAAAAGTCATTTTTATGCTGGTTGCTTTTCTTATGAAATTTTCTACACCTCTAGTGTATAAAATGGATGTGTAAGCAGCTGATTGAGAAATAGCTAAGGTCAAAGTTAATAAGGAAAGCAGAAGGTCTAAAAGCAGGCTGTCTTTCTTTCCCCTTAGAGTTCAAGAGACTCCATATGATTTGGGCCTGACAGATTAATGCTACTGACACCAGGCTTTTATTTATTTTTTTTTAATCTGCCTTCAAAAACTGATACCCGGCCAGTAATAAATGTGGAAGGTGTCTCATCGCTAGAATTACAAAAATGAATTCTCCCCTTCTGATTTCATTCATGGGCCAGACTTTTATCTTTAAAGTTAGCATGACGGAGGAGTTAGTCTGGAGATGAGTAAAATGATAATCAAAGACTTAGAGAGATCAAATATTGCCTTAAAATGTCAGGACTGCGGAAGTCACAGAATGTACAAGCTGGAGAGAAGCCAGGAAAATGGAGGAAACCTAAGATTAGGTACCCCTTTGAAAACAAAGAAGACAGCAAAATATTCACTCAGTGTATCAACAAGTTCAAACTGCAGTACTATTTTGGGGTATGCTTTTGTATCTCTTCAGACTTTCTGGATCCTTTACATTTTAACTTGTCAGAGTTATTTTGTCACATAAAATAGTACAACAACCCCATCAAATCAACAAATGCGTTTGCTGCCCCATAAAGGATTTAATTGAAACTTGGAAAATATACAGTGAGGTTTGTCAGATAAACACGTGCCAAATATAAGATTTATATCTACCCTGAAATGGATGCTATGGCTTTTCTGTAACCTATTCCCTTCATCTTCAGATGCGATAAAGCTTGACATGAGATGCTCTTGAACTCTGAAACAGAAAGCACACTTGGCAAGGAACAAATAAACAAACAAAATCCCCAGATCCAAAAGCCCCCCCCCAAAATCTTACTTGATTTTAGAAGATTTGAAAAAGCCATTATTATCTCACTTGATGTACATAGTCCTCATTGACAGAAAAAAACATAAACCTCAATGCTGAAAACTTGTGTTTTTGCACATTTATGTGCCAATTATTCTCTGAGTGGCTTGAAATAATTGCCTCTTCTGCTTTATATTAACTTGACATATTTTTTTTTGTCAAGTCATAGTTCTTTTTCTAGTATCTGAAAATGTGCCAAACTAAATGTCAGTGCCTCCATAAGGAAGATTTAGAGTTCCTTTTGGAGCAGATAGAAGCCTCAAATGACAAACACGCTTATCCTGAATGTCCCTCCTGCAGGTGTGACTTACCTTGGAACAAGGTCAAAGGAGCCACCGGAGAAGAGCTATGATTTGTTTGACTTGACATTCACAGTATTTCCCTTTGGTAGCCCTGCATCATCATTCTGAAGCAGAGAGAAAGCAAGGCAAGCATTTGCTTTCAGGTGTATCTGGCTTGCAGCCCTACATGCCACCGAGGGCTGCTGTGGATTCCACTGCATGGAAAGCTTCCATTTGACATCAGTGCTGTTAAAACATTGCAGGGACAAGTTTTGAAATCTTTCCTCAGGCCAAACTCTAGCTGAAAAGTTCATCCTGTCCTCCTCCCCAAACAACTCTTAATATAGCCTTGTAGCTAAACTTTAGCAGCTACTTACCGTAGCAGCGTGGCTGGCATGGCCCAGGCTAGGTGAGAGGTCCAGCAAGGCCAGGTTCCCTTGTGTCTATCTTTTCTAAGATCAGTCGAGGGTGAAGGACGGAGGGAGTCAGCCATAGGGATATTTTTTCAATCAGTCAACAAACATTCACTGTTTGAGGACAAAATCTGCTCCGAGCACTGGGAATACCAATTCATAAAGTCATGATTTTAATCTTCAAAGTGTTTAATAAAGAATAAGCCATGGCTAGAACACTCTACCTTGGAGGTACCAAGGAGGCCACCTGGTATTAGATTTGGCTTTGCTCTAGGGCTGCCACCATCTTAGAGACTGACTCAAAGGTCAATAAGCTTACTTCAGTGAAAACAGTTTCCTCTCTCCCAGACTCTTGGGTCTCTCCTCCCTCAGCCTCACACGGTGGTACCCACTGATGGGTTGGGGGCACATCTAAAATAATATTGGAGAATTTGAAGATATATTCTCTATATATTATATGTCTAGCATAAGTTCTTTTTCAATGAATTTAGCAGAAGTTTCAGAGCCATTCTTCCTAAGGCACATTCCTTAACTCTTGAGGAATTCATCTAGAATGTGAAAAAGGTCTTTTTCTCAGACAGTTCTCAGTTTCAACAACAAGGTGCACCATACAGAAAATTTTCTTCCGTGTCCTTTTGCTCCTCTCTTCCAATCACCTTTCTTGACCATCGTATCACAGTATCTGAACCTACCTGCACATTGTGCATTTGATTTGCTTCTTTGCTGGAGGTTATTTTTAGTGCCACTCCAACTTACCGCCTTTGGGTTTTCCATGACCTACCTGTGCATTAAAAAAGCCATCCCAACAGATTTCCACCACACACTTCAAACACTGAGAATGACATTGACTTTGACTTTGAAACTTTGAAACTCAGCTACACTGTATAGAGGAACTCCCTGAATACACCCAATCCCCCAATTTAGGGAAGTAAGACTGCTCTGACAATACGAGAAGGAAATGACCTATTTTAAACTAAAGTATTGAAAATTCCTATTTAATCCATTCCAAGGAGAAAAAAAAGGAAAAGGAAAAAGAATCATAAAGAAAATGAATGATCTCTTTTTATGACCTTTCCATTAAAGGAATGGACAATACTTGGGTAATGATGCTTAATTTATTCATAAGATGACAAAATGGCATTTTTCTATATGGCTCCCTTGGCAGAGACCCTTTGACAATGTGAGGTTTTTCTAAAGGCTTAAGGGACAATTTTTCTATGGTGGCTTCAAGGTATCTTTTACTTTTTCTAGCATATTCTCCCATTCACTTCCATCTTTCACTTATAAGTAAGATGGATGTCAATGTACATCATATTCTTTCCCCAAATACAGTTGTGGAATGGCATGTAAATCACATATACATGAGCTTTAAATTAAACACAATCTTTAAGCAAGGCTTGTGAGGTCCTGAATCCCAGGCAGAAATAGAATTCACCCCTCATATGGTTTCAATGAAGGTATGTTAATGACAGGACTCTATAAAGGTGTAGGCATAGGCAGTTTCAGAAACAAATAAGGGATGGTGATTTACCCAGGGACTAGCAACATTACTACCAAATATAATCAGTAACTTGCCAGGAAAAAGACCTGGTATTGGGGGTTAGCCTCCCAAGGCAGGAAAGATGTGTTGGGAAGGAATTGGGTGTGGACAGTAAGGGATAACTAGCACTAAACTCTTCTAAACATTTAAGAAATACAGTTTATTAAATCATAGAGTCTATAACGGACTTTCATGAATTTAGAGAAGGCTACCATGAGGAAAGTTGATGCTATAGATTGAATTGTGCCCTCCCAAAATTCATATGTTAAAACATTAATCCCTCATATAAATCACAGTAAGAAGGTAGCTATTAAGCAAGGCCAGAAGAAAGCCCTTACCAGAAAAGGAATCAGGCAGAATACTGGTCTTGGACTTTGCAGCCTCCAGAGTCATGAAAAATTAAATTTCTGTAGTTTAAGCCAGCCAATCTAATATATTTTGTTATAGCAGCCCAAGTCATCTAATACAGTTGAATCAAGTATTATATATGTATAATATATACACAAGCATGTGTATTATAAGAAAATGCAGACTTTGAGTCATATAGACCAAGAAATTAAGATTGACTCTTTCACTTACTAGTTGGTAGATGTGGGGAAATAATCTGAAGTTCAGTTTTCTGGTTTAAATAATAAATATAAGAATTTCTACATCACTGAGATTTTTTAAAGATCACATATCTTCTAGTATATGTATATTGTCCTTCAAGTATATTTTCCTTTTTCCTTAACTACATCCCTTACACTATTCTTTCTTACCCAAAACTCAACTATTTTTTAACTGACAATGGCTTTATTTCAACTAGTTTCACCTACCATATAATGTTTTAATAGTTATTTTCTCTTTGCTCATTCAAGATTTTTTCATAATCTTCTTTTTTTTTAAGACACAGTCTCACTACATCACCCTCGGTAGAGTGCTGTGGTGTCACAGCTCACAGCAACCTCAAACTCTTGGGCTTAAGCAATTCTCTTTCCTCAGCCCCCCAGGTAGCTGGGACTACAGGTGCCCACCACAATGCCCGGCTATTTTTTATTGCAGTTGTCCTTGTTGTTTAGCTGTCTTTGGCTGGGTTTGAACTCGCCAGCCTCAGTGTATGTGGCCAATGCCCTACCCACTGAGCTACAGGTGTGGCCTTTTTCATTATCTTCTGACTTTCATTGTTGCTGTTGTCATTCCTTTGTAGATATTTCACCTGACCTTCATTTTTAGTGAGCTGCATTTCACTAAGATGTGTTCAGGTGTGTGTTTTATTGTTGTGTTGTTGTGGCTAATTACTTAGATTTCAATGAGGTTTTCTGAATCTATGTTCTAGTCAGTCATCAATATTGGAAAATTCTTAGCCATTAGCCATTATATCTTTCTGTACTGACCTCTTTCCATTCTCTATATTCTCTTGTAAAATTTTGACCAGACATAAGCCAGACCTTCTAATTTTACTCTAATGTCTTTTGACCTCTATTTCATGTTTTCCACATCTTTACTCATGTTGTATTCTGAGTCATTTCTTCTGCTTTATTTTCCAATTATAAAGTCTCTCTTCAGCTGTGTCTGATATTCTGTTCAAACTTTCTATTGAATTTTTAATCTTAATAATTATGCTTTCCACTTTGAGAAGTTCTGGGTTTTTAAAAAAAAATTATCAACGCTGCCTGATTAATTTCCATAGTCTCATATTCCTTGTTCACACATTTGATGCCTTCCTTTTTTAACTTTAAAAATATTGGGTATTCCCAATTTTTATATTCTAAATTTAATAAATACATTATGTGAAATCTTCATAGATCTGATTCTGGTTTTCATTGTTTATGCTTTTCTTGACCTTGGTGCTTTTTTTCCCATTGTGTTTTATTATTTGTTTGTTTATTTTTGTGAGCTCAGGCTTACTGGAACTTTTTCTGTGTGGCTATTTTTTGTCCTAGATTGAGAATATATTCCTCAAAGAAATATTTGCATTTTCTTATGTCATTTTTCAGCTAAAGATACCAATTAGAGGTTATATAAATTCAGAATACAATTCCACGTTAGGACCTGCTGAATAGAGTTGAACCTCTTTAAGTTGATCATCCGAGTGACTATAACAAACTGATCAACATATGGAGGGAATCACCTTAAGGAACTAGGCCAATTGTACTGATACTTTTATGTGGTCTGTGAAAATTAGGTAAACTTAAGGAGGTGGTCAATGTAGGGAGATGGTCAACTACAGAGGTTCTACTGTATTTATAAATTCCCAGTGGAGACACATTTCATTTCTTCTTTTTTTTCTCTTAGTTGAGATAAAATTCACATAATATGAAATTAGTCATTTTAAAGCAGGGGTCCTCAAACTGTGGCCCGCAGGCCACATGAGGCGGTGTGATTGTATGTGTTCCCAATTTGTTTTTTTACTTCAAAATAAGACATGTGCAGTATGTATAGGAATTTGTTCAGAGTTTATTTATTTATTTTTTTATAAATATAGTCCAGCTCTCCAATGTTCCGAGGGACAGTGAATTGGCCCCCTGTTTAAAAAGTTTGAGGACGCCTGTTTTATTTTATTTATTTATTTATTTATTTATTTTTTATTAAATCATAGCTGTGTACATTGATATGCTCATGGGGCATCATACACTAGCTTCATAAACCGTTTGACACATTTTCATCACACTGGTTGACATAGCCTTCCTGGCATTTTTTTAGTTATTGTGCTAAGACATTTACATTCTACATTTACTAAGTTTCACATATATACTTGTAAGATGCACCACAGGTGTGATCCCATCTGTCCTCCTCCCTCCCCTCCCTTTCCATCTTACCCCTATTCTTAGGTTGTAACTGGGTTATAGCTTTCATGTGAAATCCCTAAATTAGTTTCATAGTAGGGGTGAGTACATTGGGTACTTTTTCTTCCATTCTTGAGATACTTTACTAAGAAGAATATTTTCCAGCTCCATCCATGTAAACATAAAAAAGGTAGTCTCTATCTTTCTTTAAGGCTGCATAATATTCCAT
>CAUYPK010105980.1:0-33219 GCA_963574355.1 Loris lydekkerianus
TCTTTCATGTTTACATGGATGGAGCTGGAACATATTCTCCTTAGCAAAGTATCCCAGGAATGGAAGAAAAAGTATCCAATGTGCTCAGCCCTACTATGAAGCTAAACTATAGCTTTCACATGAAGGCTATAACCCAACTATACCATAAGACTATGAGGAAAGGACCAAGGAAGGGGAAGGAAGGGGGGAGGTTTGGGTGGAGGGAGGGTAATGGGTTGGGCCACATCTATGGTGCATATTTTTATCTATAAAAAAAAAAAAAAAAAAAAAACCAGAAAAAACAAAACAAAACAGAGGAGGGGCCAGATTTGGTCTGTGGGCCATCGCTTGCTGACCCCTGGCTAGAAGAAACGTTTGCAAGGCCCCTAAAAGACCTGCTCCAGCTCACGAACAGTGAAGAGAACAGTAGACTTTCTCTTTAAGGAAGAAGGTGTAAGGATTTTGGCCAGTGGAAGGCTATGGAACCAGAGGCTTTAAGAGCTAGCACAAAACATGCATATGGGCATCAAATAATGAAGGTCATTCAGATCTTCAAAGCAAGGGTCAGCTTTAAAAGACAGAAATCAGTCTGAAGAATAATCTTCCTCCATTTTCTCTGAATGCTTGCCTACATAGAGAAAGAGACAAAAGTTGGTGTTTGATATTGTAAATTATGATGAAGAAAGAAGTATCCTAGGATTCAGGGAAGTTTGCAAGACAAGAGACTGGGGAAAAGGTTACATATGTTAGGAATTCAGATGGGGCAAACTTCCATAGTGGGAAGTTTGCTCTAATTCAGATGGTAGGTAGAGATGTAAGGAGATAGTTTAATAGCAGGAGTTCTCCACAGGTAAAAGCAAACAGTAGTTTCAGAGGAGGATGGTTTTCAGGGTGGGTTCATGATAGTGAGCTGTATGGCAAGGTGAGGAGGAAGCAAGGGAAAATAGGATGCTGGAGGAACAGCCTCTACTTCACAAGTGACAGCTGCACACCACTCAGCGTGATGCAGCTTTCATACGGTAACAGCTGCCTATTTCTGCTGCAACAAATCACCACAAGATTAGAGGCTAAAACAACACAACGTAAGATCTTATCTTGGAGGTCAGAACTCCAAAATGGGTCTCACTGGGCTAAAATCCAGTTGTGGGTAGAGTGTGGTTCTTTCTGAAGGCTCCAGGGAGATTTTTTTCTCCCTTTCCAGCTCCCAGAGCAGTGGTTCTCAACCTTCCTAATGCTGCAATGTATTTTCATTGTTAAAGAGGGGTCTCGACCCACAGGTTGTGAACCGCTGTCCTAGAGGTTGCCCACATTTCCTGGTTTCTGGCCCCTTCCATCTTTAAAGCCAGCAATACCAGGTTGAGTCTTTCACGCATTATATCACTCTGACACTGATTATACTCCTTTTTTCTTCCACTTTTAAAGTCCCTTGTAAATTCATTGGGCCCACCTGCATAATCCAGGATAATCTCTGGTTTTTTTTTTTCTTCTTGGAGACAGAGTCTTGCTCTATAGCAGGGGGTCCTCAAACTGTAGCCCGCGGGCCACATGAAGCGATGTGATTGCATTTGTTCCCGTTTTGTTTTTTTACTTCAAAATAAGATATGTGTAGTATGCATACGAATTTGTTCATAGTTGTTTTTTTTTTTTTTAAACTATAGTTCGGCCCTCCAACGGTCTGAGAGACAGTGAATTGGCCCCCTGTTTAAAAAGTTTGAGGATGCCTGCATATAGCCACGGCTAGAAGTGAAGTGCAGTGGTGGCATCATAGCTCACAGCAACCTCAAACTTCTGGGCTCAAGTGATCCTCCTGCCTCAGCCTCCCAAGTAGCTGGGACTACAGGCATGTGCGACCATGCGTGGCTAATTTTTTAATTTTTTTGTAGACATGGGGTCTCTTGCTCTTGCTTAGGCTGGTTTTAAACTGACCTCAAGCAGTCTCCTGCCTCGGCCTCCCAAAGTGCTAGGATTACAAGTGGGAGCTGTGGTGGCCAATGTCCCCATTTAATGTCGCCTAATTAGCAACCTTAATTCTATCTGTAACCTAACATACTCACAGGTACTAGGGATTAGGAGGTAGACATCTTTGTAGGCCCATTATACTGCCTACCACACATATCTAAGTTACTTTCTGAAAATTGTCACATTTGCCTGAGTGAAACCATATGACTCCTTTTTTTTTTTTGTTTCTAGTATTGAGGGAAATACATGCAACCAGATTAAGCTGTTTAGGAGATATTTTTTTCTCAATTTGTTTTGTGTCCTTCACTTGGGATGGGGTAGGGTCAATGGTATATAGAAATGAATTCACCTTTTATCATGTGCTTGCCATTTAGGACATTTGTGCTTTATTTTTCATTTAGAGATTTTTGTGTGTAACTTCATACCCGTTTGAAAGTTTTTATAGCATGGATTCAAGAGGTAGGCTTGTTGAAACCATACATGCATTTGAAAAGTTTATCAGGATCACAGAACTGAAATTAATGATACATCAGGAAGTCAGGACAGAGAGAGAAGCAGAAATCAAAACTGAGGACACCAAAACCTGGTGGGGCTAGAGCAGCCCTATGCTCCCTTCCAAAGTAGGAAGGCCCATCACAGCAACTCCAGTGTTAAAGTTACTGACTAGGGAACAGGATACCTCTTGGTCCAGCTGCACTGCAAACAGTATCAAGGAAAGCCCTCTTGTGATGGCACTTCTTGATGATTCCATCAGGACCCTGCTGCACAGAGACTGGCAGTCAGGTGCCCAGATGCTGGCATGCATTTATCTGAAGGAAGTGATGCCTGACAGCATTCACAGCACAATACAAACTTTGCCATGTAATCACCTGGCATGGACCATGATGGACCATGATGCTCAGCAGCTATATGGTTGAAAGCACGTCCCGAAAAACTCACTTGGGGGGCATCAGCTACATCAGAGACTAGTTCTGCCAGCAGTGGTAACTTTAGGTATATATATATATATATATGTGTAGGGAAGGAAAAATATATGTGTGTGTATATATACATTTGCCAGTTTCTGTCAATTATTTTCTCTAGGAAAGAAGATATTTTAGTTGTGTAGGGACTAAGAACAGATGGCTATAAAGTTCACTGAAGTGGTTTGTCTAATGGTTGAATAAGAAGTGTCTTTGAGACTTATTTTTTTAATGTGCACTAATTGTATATAATCCTTTCTTTCTATTTTATATAAACCTTCCATTCATTCCTACTAGTTAAGTTTTTATTCAAGTTTAGTTATGACTGTCTAGTTAGAACTAATTATGTTGATGTTTCTTTCCCAATGTTGCCATTTTCTTTTCTAATTGACTCACTTCCTCATTCTATTCTGTTGGTTGTGTTTTCAATGCATTGAATTAATTTGCCTTTGATTACCACTTTGGCTACATATCAAAGAATGCTGTTGGTTTCTTTATAATTCCAAGAATCATTTGACTCAACATTCAAAAATTGTCTACAGGCTATTTTTCCAGATGCAATAGTGTTATTAAAGCCGTCATCTGTCTTTATGTTATCTGTTTTATTAATTTCAACTTCTAAGTTCATCTTATATGGTTTGACAAATGATGCTCTAATTGTACACATTATTAGATTGTCAGTGTAGAATCAGTTTTAAAACATCTAATTCAGAGTAGAAGGCAATCAAATAACAGTCCTCTCAAGTAATGTATAGAGCTCCAGATATTTATATATTTATGGAAAGGGGAAGGAAATGGAATTAACAAAGATTAGGAACCTGCTATGTGTTTCTGCCTGCCCTGACTATCCAACCCACCAACCTACCAACCTAATTTAATCCTCACAATAGCTCTTTGAAGAAATATCCTTATGCCTACTTTGTTGATGAGCAAAACTAAGAATAAAATGAAGATAGTTTATTTATAAACACATGTAACTTTCCCAAGTTGCAAAAGTACTGAATGGGAAATGTAGAATTTAAATGCAGGTGTGAAGCACAGCATGGGAGGAACAACAAAGGATGTGAAGCCAGCCAGACCTGGGTTGGAATCACAACTCTACCACTATCAGTTAAGTGATCCCAGACAATTTAAAGATTTTGAGTCTTAGATTTCCTCATATGTGAAATAAACTATTAACATGAGGATTAATTATGTTCATGGTTGCAAAAGGACCTAGAATAGTGCTTCTTCCATGTTGTCTTCCAAACCCAGTGTTCTAATACTATAGGAAAACCCTACAATCCCATTCAATAAGAAAGCCATAACCCAATTATAGCCTAAGAATATGGGGAAAGGAGAAAGGGAGGGGAGGGGGGAGGATGGGTGGCGGGAGGGTAATTGGCAGGACCATACCTACTGTGCATCTTACAAGAGTACATGTGAAACTTACTAAATATAGAATATAAATGTTTTAACACAATAACTAAGAAAAAGCCAGAAAGGCTATGTTAAGTGTGATGAAAATATTTCCAATTGTATATAAAACCAGCGCATGGTACCTCATGATTGGATTAATGTACACAGCTATTATTTAATAAAAAAAAAAAGTCATAAGATGGTGATTTTAAGATGAAATGCCTCCAGCTGAGAGGAAGCACAATCTAAGAATGGTGTGTACCCTATGCTTTGATTTCAGATTGCTTATATTGTAAGCTTTGTAGGGTTGGAACTGGAAAAAGGTTTATATACTAAGTCATTTATGACTCAAGTAAGCAAATGCCATGAGAAAAGCTGACCAGGGCTTGGATGGGGCGTGCCTATATGTGTGTGTGTGTGTGTGTGTATTTGTCTTTGTGGGGGTGATCATACAACTGAAAGGAGCTGATGAGCTCAGATGAATATCAACATGTAAATCTTGGCCTAACCAACTGCTTCTCTGTCTGGCTTTCTGAGAAGTCAATGAAGGAATAAGGCCCCTTTAAAACTCTTTTACAAAATAGAATCAGGAAGACTATTTACGTGCATATTTGAAACTTTCTGACCTGATGCTAATCTTTTCTATACTTTATACTTAGCCTGAACTTTGTAATATTCTGAGTTTTGCAAATCATATATAGTTCAGTCATTTATGATTTGAGTTCTACTAACCTTAGTTAATAAAACTGATCAAAAAAGGGTTAGGTAATGGCAATAATTTTGGATGTTTTTGATGATGGAGAGAAACCTCAATTATAAAGGGTTACAGAGCACTATTATTTTCTGTAAATGTCTACCAAATGAGAACCAAATTTATCATAGCATTTTACATTTAACACTGGTACAGAAGCTTACATCTGAGAGAAATCACTTGCTAACTTTAATTTCCAATTTTAAAGTACTTTTAAGAAATAATGTTCCTTGTCATCTTTCTGTATATGTACTTTTCTATGTATTTTCAAATAGTTTTTTTTGAAGCTTGCTAAGGCCAAGGTTTGTCAGTTTATTCCACATAAAGGCAGCTCCTGGCCCGTGATCACTGTTGGTTCTGCTCCCTCAGGCTAGCCAGCGGTCCTGGCAATGTGTGCGGCTGGCCACTCCATACACATGGCAGCATATTTACATCATGACTCTAACTGTTCAGGCTTTATTGCCCTGTAGGGACACAGCAACACGTGTACCTGTATATCATTTCCAAAACTCTATGGCACATTCAGGAGTAAGAATGCCAGCAGTGAGGTGTTCAAACAAAAATATAGGCCTTAGTTACTCTGGAAGAGAAAAGTAGTTCCAAAAACTAGATCATTCAACACCACCATAACGCCAAAGTAAGAGGGGCTTCTGTCTGGAGACCCACACTATGGAGAACCCTGCTTCGTCTCTCATGGCTGTTCCACTTCTCCCAGTGTGAGGAATCCACCGAGCCAAGAGGATGTGTCTTTCTGGGCCTGTGCTTCCTTTTCACCCTCCTCTGCCCTTAGACTAGACTCCTTTTGTCTGAGATCCAGGAATTCCCTGTCCAAACACTCTGACTTCCATTCTAGGCCTGAGTAGGTCTATTCTCCAAGTCCACCTTTTAGAGGCAAAAAAAGGATAGCAAACAGGAGAAACTGTTTGCAAAGGGTACAAAGAACTTAAACTTTGGCCTAGGGTGTCCACAGGTAAAACCACAAAGCTATTCACAATACACAATGGGAGTGATGAAGTGGTCTAGGGAACAGAGGTTGGCTATGTCTATGTCATTATTTTTTGGTATGGAACTTGGAGGAGACTGAGAATTTTATATTTAAGCTCAGCCTTCCAAGTTGTTATCAAGACATAATTTGTCAAGGTAGGTGGATATAACAGATTTTATTTATAGTTTGATTCATAACTTTTACAATATTTTGACATATGGTACCCTGGGCCCTGTAAATGTTGGGGTTGGGCCTGGCGGCATATCCTTTATGCAAATAAAATTATGGGTGGAAGAGAAAGAATCTTGCTTCTAACTTAACACTGCCTCTCTTCGAGGCCATGTGTGTTATCTAATAGGAAAACATGACATTAATTTATTACATCAGTACGTCTTTGTTTTGATTATACCACCTTTCTTTTTGAGAAATCATTTCCTGCAGAGACAAAAGGAGTAGGGAAATAGGGGCGTAAAAACATGTTCCCTTTGTGCCAAGACAACGTTTACAACAAACATAAATCAGCTTTGAAATGCATATACCATATACTCTCACCGCACAGGCCCGTATTCTCAGAGAATCTCATTTGAAGACATTTTATGGCAATCTAGTTTAGTACAATGCCATTATAAAGAACAACAGCATCAATTTCTGTGAACTCAGGAACCTGCCCATCTCAAACAAGGACTATTTCTTTATCAGCAGGGCTAGCAATAACCTTGACCTGTGGCTGAGAGCAAACCCACCATAAAGACACTCTCATAAAGCCAGAAGCACTGGGGCTAGGCACAGGACAAGAGTGTGGCAAAGTGGCCAGTAGGTGGAGCTGTCATGCTTACTCTGTGCCAGGGAATCTTTTACACCCAGCTTCCTCTCTTAATTTGAACTGCCCAAGTAGCATCAGGGGTACCAGACAACTCTTCTAAATGAATAATCTCTAGTGGTGGGCTTTGCTGAAGAGCACTGTGTGCTATTTCCCTCCTGATGTTTACAGTGGCCATTCTAGTTCTTGATCTAGGAGATCAAGTGTACTTATTAGTCTAGGAGATTTATTTTCCAGAGTAAAGAAATACAGTATATCAATAATAAAATTCAACAAGAAGTCTTGCAGTTAGGTAGTCTATCCTTCAATCATTCCTTTGTACTTCTTCCTTGAATGAGTATTTTTTCAGCATCTACTGTGTGGTTGTATTTAGACCAGAGTATAAGCAAAATTCTCTACATTCACTGAAGAGGATGAGAGGAGAGGTTATAGCCCAGAGTCAGCAGGGAAGAAAACCATGTTTAGGAAGCTAATGAGCAGGGATCTCAGAGGAAAAGGACTGTAGCCCTGGGCTGCTGAGTCAATAGGTTCTTTTGTCAGATGCAAGAAGAGAGATGAACAGAATGACAAACTAAAAGAAGGGAAGAAAAATGGGACAGCTTCCACAGAGCCAATTCTTAAGAACTTGTAGGATGAAAATATAGAAGGGCCTCCTACATCTCTCTAGGGGGTCACTTTCATAATTTATTTTCAAGTTATTGGAGAGTGTGCTAATGTAGAAGAGCCTATTTGCAGCTAAACTGAACTACAAATTCTAAAAAAATTATTTTGATTTAGGTTTGGCCTTGGGGTGGATACAGAGGAGCTGGAAGGGTATAATTTGTTGTTGTTTTCTGGCAGATTTAGCTTTCCAATTGCAATTTGCTTAGACTAATATTCCATTTAGTTTACATGTTCTGAACATCTATTAATAAAAGTGGAAGGAGGAAGGCTGGGTGGTAGGCTTTTCAAGAGGCATCCTGTAAGACAGAGGAAAGAAGCCCTGAAACAAAATAATAAAGGCTTATGTGCTATGCACCGGGTTTAGACTATGAGAGTGAAACCAAGTGTGTCTGCCCTGCCTGCCTGCCTGTGTGTGTGTTTGCACATAGTTCCTATTCAGAAACCATGTACAAGTAATTTAAATGGTGAAAAATTGAAATACAGATTAAGCCCATTTGGGTGTTTGCAGTGAGACAGTCGTACTTTGTAAAGTTAATTCTACCACTTGCTGGTTTTGATCTGGAGCTATATTCAACTATTATTTTCTTCATAGGTGAAACAGAGGTTCTAAGGCATCTTTCACAAGGTACACTGATTTTTAAATAAGAACGTAAAACACTTAGCACAGTTATTGTCAAAAGGCCTGTTCTCAATTATAAAAATCTTAATATAATAAATAATTAAGATTTATTATAAATAGCAATCCACAATATAATTTGACAAGTATTTCTTATATTTTCTAAGGTACTACTGTTCTAAGATTAATTTTTTTTCCTGTAAACTATCTCAACTTGTAATATAGTTCAGCCATTTCAAAATACTATAAAGGGTGTCCCAAGGTCACCACACATATAAATATAGGGAAAATGAGAAATTGCAGCTTTATGTATCTTTACTTATAAAATATTCCTTACAAAATTTTACAAAGTATTTCCCAATGTATTGATATATAAATGTAAAACTGTTAAAAATATAAAATATAATATAAGCTTGTTAATTTTCCCAGTTATGGTGACCTTTGGGACACCCTGTATTAAACAAGTCAATTGTTCCACAAGCACATTATCAGTGTATTAGCTAGTTGCCTAAAACTAATATTCATTGACATTTGTTTTTCTTTGGTTTGATTTTACTTTAAGCATCAATGCTTATTTACCATGATTCTACTTCTACAAAATGAATCCTTTCACTGAACTTTTATCCCAAAAACTAACCTGCTGAATTATTGTTGTTCTCTAATTTTAAGTTTTGAAGATTTTTCCATCTAAAAAAATTGAGTACACCAATTTTGATAAAATCAATATTTTTGATGGTAAATTCTTACATGTTCTATAATATTTTACAGAAATATTATGATTTCTATGTTGATTATTCACAACTGAATAATTCAAGCTCTATTGGTTTCTTTTATTTCAAAAAGTTGGCTAACACGGTGGCTCAGATAAAATATTAAGTAATTATAATTAAATTATGATACAATTTAAGTATATTTACCAAATTAAACACAAAATGTTTAGAACAGAAAATCATTTCATAGAGCAATCAAAATTTTATCGATTTTAGTGAATATGTAAATAAGATATGTGTATGTTAAAGGGATATATCATATATACCATAAATGTACAAATACATTTTAAATAGCAATAAAATTTGAAAAGAATGTTTTTTTCTGCTCAATTTTTCGGGTTAGAAAGCCTTTTGATTTTTAAAATTGCTTATTTAACAGGTGTGCAAACAGATGCAACGTGTTTATTTTATTCCTACTCTTAAAATTTTATTACTGCCAAAAAGCCTATGGGCAAATGTATAATATTTAAATATAAATTTGAAGATTATATAAATTCTAGCAGTAAATAAATTATTTCACTTATCATCTAGGCAAAAATCTGCAAATGAAACTTTGTAAACTGCAAATGCTTTAAATACCTTCATAGTTGGTATTAAGGTAGTATCAGAATGACATCTAGAAGAAAACTTCCTGGGACTACGATGCTATTTCCAGCTTTTGGCAGGAGTGAAGGGGGTAAGGGGAGGCATCCGTTATATGGTAATCTTCACTTCAAGAATTGATAGTGAAAAAAAAAAAAAAGAAAAAAAAAAAAAGAATTGATAGTGTTACAGTGAATGCAAAAATAAAAGTTTGTATGTTTGTATATTTTGTTTACATGTAAAATATATGTTGGTTTCTTCTGTCTATTCAAACAATGTAAGCAATGTTAACTTAAAAAATTCATTTATTGAGTTCATATTTATGAAAAGGTATATGAATTATTCTTAAGTTACTTTAAAAGGAAAGCTTTTTTCCTTGCTTTTGGATGCATTTAGTTGTCTGACACCTCTCCCAAAGAAAGTACCTATAAAGGCAAAACAAATGCCCAGCAAAGTCTGACTATTTGACACGCATTTGCCCTCACTTACCTGAACTGTCTTGCTCCAACCCTAGCCCACCCTGTAACAGCAAGGTTTGGTGCCACACTGGTTTGGTTTCAGAACCTGATTTCACAACTCAGAAGCTATGCGACCTTGGGCAAGTTACTTGCTGGCTCAGTGTCTTATTTCATCACTTATAAAATAGGTCTAATAACAGTATCCACTCTTCGGTTGTAGTAAGGTATTAAGTTAATGAATATAAGGTGCTTAAATCAATGCCTGACATTCTGTATTTGCATTTTTACTTGAAACATCATTTCCTTGGGGAAGCCTTTCCTCCCCCTCTCAGGCTAGGTTTAGTGCCCCGAGCTTTCAGAATTCCTATATCTCTTTAATTTTCTTATTAGTATTTAACAAAATTTGCAGCTATGTAGTTATGTGACTATTTAATAAACACATATTGCCCACTAAAATGTAAGCTCCTTGAAGACAGTGTCAAAATCTGTTTTGTTCATCACTGTATTTCAATCATTATAGTGGTTGGCATAGAGTATTTGCATAACAAAATATCTGTTAGATAAATGATAAATCCATTTCAGAGATGAGAATTCTGGAGTTAAGCACAAGTGAACATGATTCACTCAAGATTATATCACTATAAATGACAGAGTGAGAAATAATTTAGTTCTTCTGACTCAAAGCCCCTAATTATTTCCAAGCAGTAAATCTTCAATTATATAAATCAGACAAAGAACCAAGCAATTATTATTGTGTGGGTTCCAGAATAAAAAGTAAAAGCACAAATCAGAGAGAACAGGACCGGTTAATATATTCTGGAGGGATTGGGCCTCCCTGAGGAACTGATATTTAAGACATCAAATTAGAAGTTAGAATGGACAAAAAGAGGTGGGCCGAGGACTCCATGTAGAAAGAGCCATTTATAAAGTGGTCCAATGATGAGAAAGACCTGGTGAATGAGAACAGAGAAAAGGCCACTGTGATTGCAACAGAAGGACTGGGAAGTGGGAGGTTGAGGTTGATCAGAACCAGATGATGTAAGACCTCTTGTACCAAAGCAAATATATGTTCCTTAATTAGTAGAGGGAAAGGCAGGTAAGTGTTTTAAGTGAGGAAATAATACCATCGGCTTTGTATTTTTATACAATGATACTGACTGCACGCTGAGAGATTTGGGAAACAGAAGACCTTGTAATTAGTTGCAGACTTGGGTCAAGGTAAGACAGGTAAAAGAGAACACCCAGGTGTCTGGCAAGATCAACAGGGAGGACTGTGGTGCCATTTACTGAGGAAGGGCCATTAGATAGAGCAAGAGTTTAATTTCATTTAGTACCTAATATACTCTCAATAAATAGTTATTATACTTTTTGTGGTTGATTTGGTTTTACTGATAACTGAAAACCACTTACTATGATTAAGAGTAATGGTGATTTTTATGGATTTCAATGGATCTTGGCCTGATGAGTTGCTCTTACTATGCATATAGGCACTTCTGCATTTGTTGATTGGAAAGAGAAGTCATCCAATGGACCAAATGAGGATGGGCTTAGGATAACATGTGAGACGATCATAAGAAAACAGCCTTCATCTTTCTTAAATTTCCTTTTTCCTTTCCCAAGAATCAATAAATTTTAGATATATTGTCCATGACCAACAGATTTATGATGGCAAAGGTATATAAGATATCAGTGCTACATGGGGAGATCAAATGTATAAAATTAGCCTTAATTTGCCTTCTGGATGAGCATACACAAAGTATTTTAACTATAAACTATATAAAGGGACAGTAAGAAAGATATTAAGTATGCTTAGTTGTTAGACCTTGATTTCTATCCCACTTTTCCATTTAGATTTTATGTATATATCTTTGTCTCATGTGACAATCTGTCTTAATCATTTGGATCAATTTACATGTAGTAAAAAAGAAAGGACCGCTATTAGGATAATTAGCTGGTTTATGCCAACTGCCTGTGTTCCCTAGAGACCTATGCAAAGCAAAGGCCATGCACCAGGACCAGCCACATGGTGTTCATGAGAATCCCTGTTACCATTATCCTGTTCATCCATTAAAGAGGTCACAGAGCCCATGAGCTATATGGCAAATGCATTGAATATACTAAAAGGCATGTACATTTCTGAAGTTTTATACCCAGAGTTGACAAATTTTACAGTACTTACTCTACATGTCAACTGAGCATTTCGCAACAAGGTATCTATGAAACAACTCAAGAAAGAGGCAATGAGGAGAAAGGAAGTCAAATCTAAGAAAAGTCAGATTCTTCCAGTCACATGAAGTCCGGCCTATAACTTAAAAGCTACAGTGATGTTTGCTTAATCTCACAAACATTTGGCATCGTTTAAGCACAACCATCCTTGGAGAACAGCATACAAAGACATATACAGCAAGAAATTGTAAAGAAATCGAAAAGAGGAAAAGTTGAAACAACATTCTAAACAAGTTTGACATGCATTTTATTTATACTAGATTACTTATAAAGGTTCTCCGAGTATTTTAATGAATTTCATTATTTACACCTTTATTATGTTAATTAAACTAGGAAAAGCATTAATTCATATTTATTTTCACCCTTTTATTTGAATAATCATATATACATAGCTTAAAAACATGTTTTCTTTATTGCTTTGGGTAATTTGTAATTTTTTCTAACCTAGAAAAATCCAGCAAAGTATAAAGTATCCCCATTTCAGTATAACAAAATGAGCCAGTGCTGAGTCATTTGAACATTTCCATCTACCCCTCACTATATTAACCAACCCTTGTTTATATTAACTTTAGATTTTTAGCTTTTTGACACTTGTTGATAAGCCATTTTGATTAATTCCAGAAATTATGAAGAATTTTTTTTTTTACAACTTTAGTGGTGAGAAGCATGAGTCTGAAAATCAGACCATGTCTTTGAAAAAGGTCTCCATCCTTTACTATGTAATGACTTAATTTCTCTGTGCCTTAGCTTTCTGAATTAACCTCAGCACTTATCGGTAAAATAGGATAAAATAGAACCCATCTCAAAGAGTAGTTAAGTGTTATATGCTTTGCTTTGTATACAAAACTTAGAACTGTACCTGGCACAAAATAAGTTTACAAAAATCTGTTATCATCATCACCCTTTTAAAATAGAATAATTCACTTTGTTCTTGGGGACTGGGAACATGAGTCTACAAAGTACATATTTAACTTTTCCCTTGGCAATGCCTTATCAGGAAACATCAATCTTTCTTATTTCCCCCTCAAAAAAAAAAAATTTTTTTTTTTTAGTCCAGAGGTTCTCATGCTTTTCTTTTACACTGACACCTATATATTATATCAAAACAGTCCATGAGCTTTCACCTGATATAATCTATAATTTTAGAATCCTTTGATTAAGTACATATGAACAGAGAAATTTAAGGACCCCATACAAAACCTTCAAAGCCCCTTCTAGGCTTGAGGCTCACTTGGTTAAGAACCATGGTTTTAATCAATAATTAATATATTTAGACTGAAACATAATTCAAGTTCTTTTTTAAAAGCCCAGTGGGTCATAGCTCTTTTAGCTTCTCTTACCTCACCCATGACTGCTATGGGTGTCTCTCCAGTTGCCTGAGCAACACGATGTTCTACTAGGTAGAACATATACTCATCGTAGAGTAGACGGATCAGGTGGAAAGAGCCAAAGCTGGCAGCACTGCGTAAGGTTAAATCCCGAATAACCATTGAACTGTTCCAAGAAAAAAGACATATATGCAGCTATATTAGTGTCAAGAATTAGAGTTTAAAATATTTTCTTTCTTAAAAGAAGCCAAGTTGGGAGCCTATATGGTTGATATAGCATGGAACCTGCCATAGGATAACTTCATTATTGAAAGCAGTTGGTTCAACTCATTTAAACAGGGTGGCAAAAGGGTTATAATTAAGACTTGATCCTTATCAGAGCTAAATAGGTCTTCAATGGGAAATACCATCTTACCATCATAAGCAAGTCTGCTGATTCTGTTAAAGTCAAAAATGGATTTGAATTGGATATGAAAGAGTTTTGAAAAGTTGACAACCCACATTACCATATGAAAAAGAAAGTTAAAGTAAAAAAAACCTTGATGGTTGGCACTCTGTTCTCAGTGACAAGGACCTTTGTGGTACACTTTGGAAAAAATATGTATTTATGCTAAACAAAGGGTACAAAATCTACTAAGCCATATTCCCAGATGTGGCAATGTAGAATTAAATGAGTAGGTACAGGGATTCCAGTAAGTTTTTTCGGGAGGTGAATTTATTAAATAGTTCCTGTTTTTCATTGAATTTAAATTAATTTTTCCATTTCAATTAAGGTAATTTTCCATTAGAAATAAGTATGATAAAAATCAATTAAGAGATGCATTTCTCTGAAAAATGTATATTTAACTTATATAATACCAAAATATGGACAATATTATTAACAAAATGATAATAATAAACTCCATTACATTCAAAATGGAAATGAGTTCAAAATAAAATCTTGGCTTCACCAAAAACATGTCAATCATGAGTTTATTCATGCACTTCACACTTAGAATGATGTGAATGTGTTTCTTACCATTTTCAATTAGTGACCTTTTTCTAAAGATTTTTGGATTACTAACATTTAAACAACTAGTATTATTTTTAGGAAAGAGAGACAAAATCCTATAAATGTATATGCTCATATTACTAAACTTCAAAAGATTGTATGTTTGCTTTTGTTTCATTTTTCAACATTCAACTTGGCAAGTGACGGATTACAACTATTCATCTTAAACTCAGAAACCCTAGATTCTGATTCTGGCTCTTCATTAGTTGATGGTTGACCTCAAACAAATTATTTCCCTGAGATTGCTTTTCTTATTGGGTGAAGATAAAAACAACGTTTATAGCCTAACTTACCTGGTCATTTTAAGGATATAATGAATTAAAGGGTATGAAAAATCAACTTACGGATGTATAAAACACTACTCAAATATAGATGATTATGACTGTAATATACAGAGTAAGAAAGCTGAGCTTCTCATTCTCATTTGTTTATGGCAACAAGAATGGGGACTGGGGGCTATATAATCGTGGCAGAGGACCCTTCATTTCTGTGGATCTTTTTACTAACAACAACAAAAACATCCCATGAGTTCAGAGTTATATAGACCCACATTAGTACTATGTGATCTTGACTATGATCAGATACATGTTTTGGAAGGTTCAAAGATTAGCCTTAAGGACTAAGGAGATAATATATGTGAGATCTTAAGACAACTACCCATTACTACACTGCTACATCTATTAGAGTTAATAATAAATAGTAGTTCTAGTTCTTAACGAATTCCTTAAGTTTTAAACTCTATAAGTGAATTCCTAAAAATAGATGGATACTTTCATTTATGCAGCAAATATATGTGATAACATTCTGTTTATAATTCATGTCCTTCCTAAAAGGCAGTGACACATTACCTATTTTCTAAAAATAATTTCTATGAATAATATAATAGATAGTTGACATTTCCTTTTCTATGGAAAAAATTTTAAAAAGCAAAAAATCCTCTACTTAAAAAAGCAAAACCACATAGAAATAACAATGAAATGTCATATAACAGTTTTTAACCCATATTAACACAAAATTGAAGCAATTTTTAAAGTTATGCAGGAACAGAATGTTTGCTCCTAACTGCATTTATCTTGTTGAAGAAAAACAAAAAATACATAAAAATTTTTGAAATTTAAAGAGGACAAATGGCCAATATACAAAAAAAGACTCGTTTTATTGAAAATTAATAAAAATTAAAGTAAGATACCATACATTACCTATTGTACTGTAAGAGATTAAAAGACTCAGTGTTACACAGGGTTTGGGGAAAAGAACACTCCTTTACTGTCTCTATGAATATAAATTCACAAAACTTTTGTGGCAGGATTTGGTGATATTTGTGAACATTTAAAATGTCAAAATCTTTGAACTAGCAATCTAATTCTAGAAATTTACACAGATGGAAAAAATAGTTTTAGCTGCAGCAATATTTATATACATGAGAAACTAGAGGGAAAAACTAAATATCCACTAGGTAGAATGCTGATTAAACAAATTATGGTTCATTTACATATAGATATTTATGCAATCGCTAAAAAAATGAGGCAGACATACAGGGAATACCATAGAAAGAAATCTATGATATAATATTAAGTTAAAGAAGCAAAATACATGAACCATTTACATAAGAACTCTCCACACAGCACACAGTTAAAAAAAAAAAAAAGTTTCTTAAATAAATGGGAAAATCTAATACTTTATTAGCACTGAAACAATACATGTTATTAAACTAGTATTAGTCACTTTAAAACATTCATACCTATTTACCTGAGTCTATCCAAAGATATATGTACTTGTATATAAAGATAACCATTCAAGTTCTTTTTTTTTTTTGAGTCAGAGCCTCAAGCTGTCACCCTGGGTAGAGTTCCATCACATCACAGCTCACAGCAACCTCAAACTCTTGGGCTTAAGCGATTCTGTTGCCTCGGCCTCCCAAGTAGTTGGGACTACAGGCAGCCACAACGCCGGGCTGTTTTTTTGTTGTAGTTGTCATTGTGGTTTGGCAGTCCCAGGCTGGATTTGAACCTGCCAGCTCTGGTGTATATGGCTGGTACTTTAGCCGCTTGAGCTACAGGAGCTGAGCCAAGTTTTTTTTTTTTTTTTTTTTAATATCAAAAAACCACAAACACGCCTGTAATTCTAGCACTCTGGGAGCCCAAGGAAGGTGGATTACTTGAACTTAGGAGTTTGAGACCAGCCTGAGCAAGAGAGAGACCCCTTCTCTAAAAATAGCTAGGTGTTATGGCAGGTGCCTGTAGTCCCAGTTACTCAGGAGGTTGAGGCAAGAGGATCACTTGAGCCCAAGAGTTTAAGGTTGCTGTGAGCTATGATGCTATAGCACTCTATCCAGGGCAATAAAGTAAAACTCTGTCTCCAAAAAAATATAAAAACCCAAACCATCTAAATGTTCAAAAATAAGAGAGTAAGATAACGCATAATGTGTAAGACACTTTTAATGAAATACTGAGAGGACACTGAAAATTACATTTCTAATAATATTTAATAAGAAAAAATGCTTAAGACATAATGTTTTAAAAATGTTAAGGAAAAAATATAGGTAATAATTTATTATAAACAAGTGCATCCCAATTTTATTTAACACTAAAAGCAACATTTTACTAGTAGTTATTTCTACGTAGTAAAATTATGAGTGATTTAGCTTAATTTTGTGAAAAGTTTTTGTATTTTCTAGATTTTTAAATGTGAATACATATTAATTTCAGAACAAAATTTTTGGAAGACAACATTCATTATAATATAGAAAAACAATACCAAATCAGCTGGATATCAGTAAGTCTTTGCAGGGCTAAATATCACAGATATGAAATGAATTATTTCCCTATATATTCCCTATATATATATATTTCCCTATATATATAATAAGTTCAAATATATATTTCTCTTAAAATATAATAACCCTGAAATCATACAAGTGGCTAAGGAGAATGTTCATAGTAAGTTTTATAATATCACTATAGAAATCAAAGTCAATTTTTTCTAAGAGAATTCACATTTATTCATTCAATAAATATTTATATTGTGTTCCTACTCTATGCCAGAATATTGTTTTTGTCTTGTTAGACAAAATTTTGGTTTCAAACAAGTTCACATTCTGGTAGCTAGATAGTCAATGAACATACAAAGTAGATATAAAATGTAAAGTTAAATAGTGAAAAGTCCTATACATCAGGGCAAGAGATTGGAGCATGAGGGGAGGCCGGCATTTTAAGTGAGTACATCAGGAAAATTCTTTCTGCGAGGATCTGCTATCTGAGTGGAAACTGGATTGAAGTGAGGAAATGAGCCATATTAACACACAGGTGAAGCGTGTTCTTGGCAGATTCAGGAGAGCAAATACAAAGCCCTTGAGGGAGAACGGCATCGGATGTGCACAGAGAACAGCCAGGAAGACAATGTGACTGGAGGATGGTGAGCAAAGAGAAGCTTAGTGACAGAGCGGCTGGACTGTGTAGGGAGAGTCTCCTAGGCCACGGTAAGGTCTTTGAATTTTATTCTCATTATTTTAGAAACTTTTTAATAGTTAGACAACCATCTTATTTTAGCATAATATGTACAGGAAATACTAAATTCTGTTGGGAAAATTTTAAAAATCTACTGAGTTTTGATTATAATACCTAGTTATTTTTTAAAAATACTGTTAAGTATGTTATAAAATTATTGTCATATGTTTAGCAAAGAATCGGTTGAAAATTGCACCATGAATGCTATGTCTACTTTATTCTGTGGTGGGCTTTTGCCCTACATGCCAAGTATTAAATGGCACAATTAACAGTTTAATTGAAATCCTATTGTCTAATTCAGACTTCTGGAAGATACGTTGCAAAATTGACTCCATTGAATTTCATGTTGCTAAGTTACTGTAAATTTAACTCCTTTTAAAACAAGAGTTGTAAATATTAATTATTTTATAATGGATGAAAAATACCTTTGTGTATTTTTCTTCATAACTCATGATGTGGAAATTGAAACATATATCCTAACACATGATACTCAATCTGCCCTTGAGTAGTTGAGAATGCATCACACCTTTTCTAATAAAGGTGATAGCACCCACTTGTGACCCTCATGTGAACTTTCTCTCTGAACAGGAATTACAAATAATTCCAAAAGAGCATTATTGGCCAGACTGCGGTGGCTCATGGGCTCAGGCCTGTAATCCTAGCACTCCCGGAGGCTGAGCCAGGTGGATTGCTTGACTCAGGATTTGGAGATCAGCCTAAGTAAGAGTGAGACCCCATCTCTACTAAAAACAGAAAAACTAGCTGGGCATCATGGTGGACACCTGTACTCCCAAGAGGCTGAGGGAAGAATGACTGCTTAAGCCCAGGAGTTTGAAGCTGCTGTGAGCTATGATGCTTAAGCCCAGGAGTTTGGAGCTGCTGTGAGCTATGATGCCATGGCACTCTACCCAGGGCAACAGAGTGAGACTCTGTCTCTAAAGGAAAAAAAAAAAAAAGAGCATTATTTTTTGGAAAATTCATATATTGTCCAATTGTAGGCATACCAAGTTCCCTGTGCTCCCTTTCAAGCCATGGTATCAAAGCTATGCATTCCATCTTTAAGATGGGATATTTGGATAACCTTTAGGGTGACCCTTGAGAAATGTTCTCTACCTTATCCAAAAACACACAAGCTGAGAAATGGCCCATGTTAACTTTTCTGTTTCTGCCCAAGAAAGGTGGTGATTTTTTTGTCCTTCAAAGCCAGGTTAGCAGGGAGAGACCCCCCAGTTGAAGCAGAGCATACCTGTAGCAGTATATCAACTGCTATCATGAAGCTCTGCCAGTTCATGTCCATATTTCTATGCATGTAAATAAATACGCAGAATTTTACAAATTATGAGATTAAGTATCTGATTTCAGAAGATGAAGGGTCTGGGTATATGACTGCCAAATTTACAATGGCTTTTACAAGTTTACAAATTTTTGGCATTTGCAATGCCAAAAACATGTTTCTAATTCTGCTTCTTTGATAGTTTGTGAATGCAGTTTTCATTATTTCAATATGTTTTTAAGTCTCGGCAAAAAACAGTTGAGATATTTAAGGCTCTTAAGTTTCTAAGCTATTGACTTTGTCTACCAGCAGGAGGTATGCATGTCTGAATGTGCCTTTCCTTCCAGGGCCCTGAACTATATGCCTTCAAGTCTTTTTGAAATGAAAATAATAACTATAATAGTGTCTAATAATAACAAGCCAATTATCCCCAGTGCAGGGAAGACAGAGGGCAGGCAAGTGATGATCTGCCGGGTTTGTCTATCTGCAGAGAACAGGAAATGCAAGTCGGTAATTTTCTCTCCTTTCAAGATACCTGCAACAGATCTCTGTGGAGACAAAAGCTCCAAGGGTTTACTTCTAAAATGATATCAACTAAATATAGGAAAGAAAAATCCCATAGGAAAGAGTAAGGGCAAGTCTGACATTAACAACATAAGAAAGCAGTAGGCGGGAGGTGGGGAGAGACAAAAAAAAACCCCAAAACAAAAAACCTTGGTTTTTCTGATGTGGAAGATGGACTCTGTCTTTGGTCATGTAAGTTTTGGAACAGCAAGTCAGTGTTACTGTTGTTTCATCAATCTCTCATGGAGCACATATACCATTTATATTATTTTCTGTGGAAAAATTAATGAATAAAAAATTAACTCCAGCAATTGAGAAGGTATCTGAAATCATAATGTTCCCAAATTAAAATTTTGAATTCTATCATTACTACTAATGTTATTGCTTCTAGTTTGAGAACAATGTATCAGTGCTTTTCAAATCTCCCTCCCCCCAAATGGAGGGAAAACTTAGGATTCTCATCAATACATTTTTTATTAATGCCTAGATCCAAACCTAGCACTGGTTTCCCTGGAGCATACCAGCAGCTGACAGAGTCAGACAGCATCTTAACAATGTGCTTCTCCAATCAAGTGAGCTAAAGGGATTACATTTATGAAAGGCCGTATGTGGAATTATGCCACCACAAAAACAAAACAACAGCAAAAACTGGCTAGCTTTCTTTCACTGTACTGGCCACTGGGCTACCTACTAGAAAGCTATTTTTAAAATGGAAGACTAATTTAACTCTTAATTAAACACATATAGTGGATCTATACTTCTACTTCAGTTTAAGAAATAAAAATTAGACCCAGTCAGTTGAGAAAGAAGAGTGACTTAAAATAAAAACCAAAGCAACTACCATCATAATTAACTGGTGATTAAAACAAGATGGGAATCCTGCAGTCTGGGTTTACCAGGTTCACAAGTACTACTAATTCCTAAATTCTGTTATTTATTTATATACCTTCCCTCCTCACAACTATCTTTGAACTCGCTGATAATATCCAGATGAGGACCATCGTGTACTCAGCCAGACCAGAGTCAAGAGTTGTCCTATAGTCAGTACTCTCTGCTATGTGCATGGCTGCATAGAATTTAAATTAGAAACTGCCTATACTTCAGAGTAGATATGGCTGTTAGGCCCAAGGCAATAGGGCCTGGCTTTATTCAAAGTAGCAAGAAAAAACAAACAAATAAACAAAAAACCAAAAAACTCTCATCACAAGAACAAATGCCAGAGTTAAAAATATACCTTGCCTAACTTATGAAATAGAATTCCAACTGCCAATTCTATCTTATGTACACATAGTATAATTGCTGAACTACATAGGTCACAAATACTGTTTTAACCCTTGTGGCAGAGCTACCATCAGCAGAGCCATGATAAACAGCTCATCCCAACATTTGATATCGTATATCATCTAATCAGAAAGCCTGGGTCCTTCTCTATCTACACAAACACATATTTCTATTTGTATTATTTTAGTCAAAAAGTGATTCATATTATTAATAACCCATGTTACAGACTACTAAATTACCAGCGGTGCATTAGAATCACCAGGAGAGCTCTTTGAAAGAAATAAAAATTCCGGGTGGCACCTATGGCTCAAAGGAGTAGGGCACCGGTCCCATATACCAGAGGTGATGGGTTCAAACTGGGCCTTGGCCAAAAATGAAAAAAAAAAGAAAGAAAAATTCTGAGTGCCCCTACTCCTCCTCACTTACTTACCTCTTAACCACTGTAAGTTTTGATTTTATAGGTTCTGGGGGGCACTTAGGATTTTTTTTAAAACATTAAAACCTGGCAGCCAGGTTTAAAAACATTGTAATTGCTAAAATTAAGAAAGTAACTAGATGGTTCTGAGTATGTATCAGAATCACCTAAAGTACTTTTTAAAAACCAACTTACTGGGCATTACCTCCACAGGTTCTGATTTGGGAGATTTAGGATGAGGCCTAAGATTTGCATTTCTAACATGTTTCCATCTAATTGTTAGTGGTGCCACTGGTGTAGGGACCACAGTTTGAAAATCACTAAACTAACAGAACAAAAAGAAAGAGTGCTGGTAAGGCCTGAAGAAAGGGGCCTACATAATGCGTTGTTGCCAAAGGGAGGAGAAACAACTGTAGCCCTGTTTTGACTCATTGCTGAGCCCATCATCTTGATTGGAACCTCAGATGCTCCTATCTGAGAATACCTAGGGCTTTGTGCAAGAGGATTTCTTTTCCTAGTAGAAAATTTATTTCCCTAAATTTTCAGGTACATTTCCATGATGTAATAATTGAGTGGCTGAAGATAGTTACAATAAGGAGTTTCCACAAAATGACGCCTTCACTCATTTCTTTTGTCTGAGAAACACACATACACTTGCAGAATATGAAGAAGAAAGCTTAGGAAAAATTAAGATACCTGTAGAAAGACCATTTTAGCAGAAATTGCCTGGCAGCTTTAGGAAAACTGGGTCTTCCTTCATAGGGTTTCAGTGCTTGCATCATCACATTGTCAAGCCATGCAGCCCACTGCTCCAGGGTGCTCTGCTGCTGAAGAGTCATCTTGAAGTCTGTTTCTAGTCTCTGAACCATGTTGTCATCACACTGGCACACCCAGGAAGCCTGCTCCTGGGACAGGACACCCAAAGCAAAGGAAAAATTCAACTCAGCACTTCTTTTTTGAATAGAATTTTATCACACAGACCAGATGAAAGAATGGGACATCATAATAAAAGCTTCAAATAGTGAATCAGGAAAACGAACAACTACTTATCAGTTATTAAGGAAACTAATACCATCTTAATCAGTTTTAGGGGATTAATGGTTCTCTCTGCTCATTTTGGTAAATAAAAAAGTCATGTGATATATAACCTGGTTTTTCCACATTAGCTATCCTGTCTATGTGAAAAACTAAAATACATTATGACTTAAGAAAAATGGAAGCCTGAACCTACAGTAGGCTGAGTCTTTCAGACTATTCAGTTTTCATAATGCCTTCAAAATTCTTTTTACCTTCATCAGTTAAAACTTTAAAACCAATTCATTTGAGAAGATTTAAGGTAAGTCAGATGGATAAATAGATTCAATTGGCCAAAAGTGGTCCCTCAAGATTAAAACTGAAACAAACACTGACTAGTACTAGGTGGACGCAGATGCTGTTATGAGTTTTATGAATGGGGAAGAGAAATCCCAAAGGGTATCGAGGCAGGACTATGAATACAAATTAATTCAGAGAACTGAAAACAACAATAACAACAACAGCAAAAGCTCTTGAAAAAAATGTAGACATGCTTCCTGCCAAAAATTTGATTACCGTATATACTCGAGGATAAGCCGAGTGTTTTTCGGTGTGCCGGAAAAAAACTCAGCTTATCCTCGAGTATATACAGTACTACCATTTCCCTTCTAGTTCTGGTTAGGAAGTTTCATGTTTGGTAATGACAATGAAAATAGAAACTTCTAAGGCTATTTTTTAGCTTTATGATATTTCCAGTGTCATGTTCTAAGATTAATAAAAAATAAAAACAACTATTCTCTTAAGATCAAAATATAATTATTTGGTAATATAATATTTTACTGAGTCAGAAGACATGGATTTTAGTCTAGGTCCTCAGTCAGTCAAACTGACCTCAAGCAATTAATTTGATCCATATGGGCCTCAGTTTTTCTAAGTATAATATTAAAACAATAAAATTTAACAAAAATTTTTAAGCCGAACTCACTGTATCCAGATAATTTTTTTCAAGCTGGGCTTCTTTGGAGGGGTGTCTGTGAAGGTCCTGATGCTATATATAAAACCTCGTGAATATATATGCATTCTTCTGAAAAGAGAATTTTCTATATGCTCTCAGGGGATAAGTTCATTCAGATTGACAAATTTAGCTACATAAATGTCTAACCCTCTAAGTTCCAGCATCTCTGCTGGTCCTATAGATTTTACCTATTCAAGGGACATTTCAACCAGGAGACACTTAAAAGGCAAAATACTCCAATTTCAATTCATTTTATTTCCCCAAGGTAACCTACTATTTCTTCTATATCTCAGCTAATTAAAACATTTATTATCTTTCATTCTCTTATCCAATTAATCATAAATTCTTTCAGCTGTTACCTCCTAAATATTACTTTAAATATGTATTTTAAGTACACTAAAATAGTTATAAAAAAACCTGAAAATACGAAATAGTAAACCCCAATAGCAACACTGAGATAACTATATGTTGATGTATAATGCTTCAAGCTTTTCACAAGCATATAAATATGTTTATGAATGTTTTTATCACAATATATACATGTACTATATTGTGTATGAATATATTATAATAACTTCATATTTACATATATATTTCATAATATGTATATGTTTTTATATGCTTATTCACATACATGGTATAAATGTTTAAAATAAAAAAGCATCATATTATACGTTCTACTAGATATTCAGTTTAGTTCCACTAAATTCTCTTTGCACGTAAGTAAACGTGAGGCTGTATTTATTGTTCAATGAATGAATTTGTTTCATTGCACAAATATACCATTATTTATATAACCAATCCCATACAGTTAGACATTTGTTTTTTTCTGCATTTTACTATAATGAATAAAGCTGGAATTAGCAATCTTGTGTATTACATCTTTGCTTACTTTTGTACCTATTTCTGTACGACAGATTTACATAAGAATATCTAAGTTCTACATACTGTCAAATTATATAGCAATTTATTTTTTAAAATACCTCCAAGATAACTTTAAATGTTCTTACCACAAGGAAATGATAAATATTAGAGGTGATAATACACTAATTACTCTGATTTCATCATTCCACAATGTTTACATATATCAAAACATTATACCACACCACACAAATGTATACATTTATTATATGTCAACAGAAAAAGAGTCCATTAGAGTACCAATGAAAGAATTTTAAGCATCAAGAAAGTAACAGAGTACTTTGATTTGTTCTTTCCATCAGTGTAAACACTATTTTATTGTTATACTTGTAACATTATCTTAACTATTTCTAAGTGTATAGCAGTGTTAATTATATGCATTTTTAAAAATCTTGCAAAACTGAAACTTTTTTCCCATTTTAGGAGGTTTTTTTTTTTTTTTTTTTGGTTGGTTGGTTGTGCATTGGTAATGGGAAGGAGGAACTTACTGGTACCTGTAAAGGAATTTAACTTCATTTTTTACCATTAATTCAAAATATTTACTTGGCAGTTAGTTTTACCAAGAGAAGATAATAATCTAAAACCTAACTTAGATAAATAAAACCACAGCATGTTTTTGTCTTTTCAAACTACTTTTTATTATACTGTATACACTCGAGTATAAGCTGAGTTTTTTCAGCACAAAATTTGTGCCAAAAACCCCAACTCGAGTTGGGTTTATACTCGAGTATATAGATACTTTATTTTACTACTCACTAGAGTGCAAATATACAATGCAAACCGTAGCTTGTGAAAGAAATTTAGATATTTCAATACTGTCATTTAAAAAGATAAGGATGAACGTTTAAAGATGTTCTTAGCTTACAAATACTGTATATACTCAAGTATAAGCCGAGTTTTGGCACAAAATTTGTGCCAGAAAAAACTCGGCTTATACTCCAGTATATACGGTATATATCCAAAATGACAAGTACTCAGGAACATCAAAATCAGAATGGCATTTAAACATAGAAACAAAAGTGTGTGCAATAGTTAGGTCATCAAGTCAGCCCACTCAAAATTATTCAGTCTATAACGTAGACAAAAACTACTTATGTAAATAATTAGAAACTAATACCATTGTAATAATATTAATTAAATGAAACAGAAAACCAATTATATTGCAATAGAAAAAATCATCTTGATTGCATGAAGAAAAGATTTAATTAGAGGAGAATACAGTGGTAAAAAGAGATTTATGGATATCCTGAAAGGAACTTCATAGTTCTTTGAAGCTCTTATGTCACTGTAATATTGACACATTTAATTAATTGTTTTTAACTGAAGTTTCCTTACTATGAGAACATTACTCATGTATTTGTCAGTCTTGCTGAGGTTAATCTTACAGGGGCAGAGACAACTCCAAAATGAATAGGAGCTAGGTAATAAAGGTGGAATGGGAAACAGGGACTCTGGGAAAACCTGGTAAAGTTTGGAAAAGAAAAGAAAAGAAAAGAAAGGAGTCAAAGATGAAATATGCTACCTTGAAAGAGATTACTCATTAAAATAAACAGAACCATGAAAAGTAAAATGTAAGGGGAAATGAGCACTCACTATTGGGTTCATGGTCCTCTGAAGAAAGAAATGTGGTTTTGGAGGGTAGAAGTTTAATCACACAGGTTTCAGGGATTATAACTATCAGAGTGGACCCAGAAAATTTTTATAGGTGAAGATAGAGGAAGAGAAAGGGCAGTTTCAAAGTTGATGGGTCGAGGGTAAGTAGTATGGCAGATACATAATTGGCCATGTATATGCAAAAATGTTCTGAAGGTTGGTGTTTATGACCAGGGAGAAACTCACTTGCATAAATATTTCATAGGATTGCAAATACACAAATAAAAGTAATGCAAACAGAACATTAAAAACTTGCTCAAGATCCCACAGCTGGCAGATGAAAATGTTTAGCTCCTCGCCTAACTTCAATGACTAAGATCTTTATCATCAACTATTCAGCAAACCCTGGTTAATAAATTATGTTGCCTTCTAGGACTATTAATCTTATATTAATATCAGATTATATAGATATTACTAATGTAGTATCAACCACAAAATATTAGAGAAGTAAAATCACATTTGAGTAAAATTCCTCACTTTCACAATGTTGTAAATATAGATGCTGTCTGTGTACAGATGAAACATCAAAAAGAAATTCAAAGATCCTAATTAAGAAGAAAACATTGGGTATCTTTCCTTTACAGACATTTTTTATAAGGAAACAGAGTACCTGGACATTGGCAAAGTCGACACGGTTGAGGTCATTGAGCATCTGGTTGATTTGGGAAGTGTTCTGAAGCACTGCACGAGCTGCCTGGGCCAGGTGATTGAGCGATGTGTATCTTCGCAGAGTCTGGGCAAAGGCACTTACAGCGGCAACCTGCAAAGAAACCCAATTAAGTTGGGATTTCTTTTTCTTCCTCCAGTAAAAAAAGCCACTGCAATCTTCAGATCTTTTTTCCCTTGCCAAATTTTAAATGCTTTCCTCTGACACTTCAAATTCATTTGGTGAAGATAGTTTACTTGTAAATTATAGCATCAAAATATCTAAACCAAGTATTATTTTCCTTTTGAGTAGCTTGAGGTCAAGACTAAAACAAACGCCCACATTCTTCCACATCTGAGTGCAGCATTACATCTGAGTGCAGCATTAATTAAACCAGTCTTGCAAATAACTACTCACCCACAGTAAGAAATGACAGTCAATGGAAATAGGAAAAATGTTGGTTTTCATTCCTTTCTTAAATATTTTTTAGGACAGTCAACTAGAAACCAGGCAGATTAAAAATTTCATTCTTATTTAAAAAACCAAACTATATATCCTTCCTTTTTAAATTGTAATAAAAAGCACATTTCAGAGAACTACCATTCAGATTTACCCTATTACCTTTATTTCATAGAATCCTGAGTAATTTTAAGATAAAATGTGTTCATAGTCCTTATTAGCAAATACATAACTAATAAACATATCAGAGGCAAACAGCTAAAAGAATTCTTTTAAAACATTTAAATTATCTTTAAAGGGGCTATACAAAAAATCTCCATTGGCCTCTCAAAATCTACTTCCTATTCTTCTCCATCCTGCTCTGTGCCCAGGAGGACTGACCTGAATGGACTACACTAACCTCCTCCCTGTCCTCTGGCTCCTGACTGGGTTTGACAAATGGTAGGCACTATAGGAGGCTGAAGGATGGGAAGAAAGGTTAGAGTGTTTATTCCCTACAAGCTCTGCTATCTTCCTTTTTTAAGGGGGAGCCTGCTTTTATTTTTTAAGGCCATTGTAGTCCTAGGAGAAAGACTTATGACATGGATTTCACTCCTATCCCTTTAGACCTAAGAATGGTTAGGACATCCCACTATTGCAAGCCCCGGGATCCTTTACCATTCATTCTTGGTTTCCTCAAATTCATTCATATCTTTGGAAATACTCTTCTTAAGCTCTCCTCAGTTATCCTTCCCTCTCCCTTTGGATGCACCATTTGTTTCCTACTAGAACCCCTAATGAACCAGTTTATGTTGAAAGATATCAAAGATGATGCCAAAGCAATCTAGATAAATTTATAAATCTCATAATCTCATTGAAATTTATTACATGCACAGAAGATCTAATGTTTCCAATCTTTAAAAAATGTTAAAAATTTAATGTATTTCTTGAATGTGAAGATACTGCATTAAATCAATTTGAGTATAATGATAGCAAATAGTTGAACAGTCACTTGGTTGAGTCATAAGTAGTGTTCTCATTTTAACAGTGAAATGGTTTACGACAATAGGGAGCTTGGGAAGAAGCTCATATACCCTCAAAAATAAGTGTTATAACTTTTTCCAAACTATGTGCTATTATCATCTTGCTCAATTCTCATAACCATCCTATTAGACACACATTATGATTTAAAGAGGTTTAGTAGTTTGCTCAAGGATGCATAGAAACTCCATAATGGTAAGATTTGAATCTAGACATTTTGACTCCAAAGGTCATGGTAGTTGGAATGCTGTTGTCTGTTTCAGGGTAAATGCTCTTCATTCATTGAGTGCTCAGTGGGGAAAAGGCTGCATTATCAGTGAAAGTGGAAGAGCAGAAGCCACCCTCTACCACAGTAAATCATCCAATCATCCAAATTAACTTTAGAGGTCAATGAGATGGCCAATGTTGCAGTTGAACTGCTACCATGTTCACTTTAATAACACCTAGCTGTTTGAGGTACTGTTATGAATGTGACTAACTTTCCTCTATCATAATTAAATAGTACCTCAATATGATACTCAGCAACAACACTGCCAAAAAGAATTTTCTGTGATGATAGAAAAGCATCGTATACGTGCTGTCCAATATGGTAGCCACTAGCCACATGGAGCTATTGAACACTGAAATGTAGTACTATGACTAGGAGCTAAATTTTTCATTTCACTTCATTTTGATTTAAAATTCAACTGTAAACAGTCACATGTGGCTAGCCCTATGGCACAGATTGCACAGCTCTAGAGCAGTAATATAAGAGGGGCCTATCAATGAAATGTTGTCTTCTATATGTTTTAGGGATAGGAGGTTTTACTGTAAACTTTAAGCCAAAGCAGAAAGAACCAGGACCTATTTGTGTTCCCATAGAACTTTATCAGTTATTTGAACTATTACCTTTGTCCCTAGATTGAAAGACATGGCATATTGTTAGAGTCTGATAGTAAATACATTCACTGATGAAAAGCCCATAAATGCAATTTCTGGTACCAAAATTTGATAAAATATAGAACCAGTCCAGTCTTGCCATGGGAATATGTTCCAAGATTAGCATAAAGTAACATGGCTAATAGGAGATGGTGGAGACTAGAAATTAATACACTAGCTAAATACTTCACATTCCTGAGGTACATTGATTAATTATGAGATAATTGTTCTATTGAAAAAATGATTACTCGATTAACAAAAGCATTCACCAGTGTTAAAAAACATAACATCCTGAAAAAAGCAAAGGAAAATTAATTTGCATGGACTTTTTGAATTTAAAAAAATTCCTTCAAATGGGGACTATTTTAACATCCTAGGGCCCAGGTTATTCTTTTTAACATTTCAAGTAAGCATACATAGATTATATGCTTTTCACACCTAGTTTAGAATATATATATATATACACACACACACACACACACACACATATATATATATATGACACATTGTTTAGTAAAGGGCTTAGAGAGTTCTCTAGTCTGTCTGAAAGAAGTGTCATCAAACAGTATCTCTTATGCAAGTTCTTTATTACATGGTTATAAAATATAAATATAAAAATCAGTTTTAAAAGATTTTATATAGTATAACATCAACACTATACATGATACCATGTGATAGGATGGATATAAAGTTAACTGTTCAGAATAATTTCTTAAACACAAAAGAGAAAGCAAAGACCCACAGTATACCTTGGTTTGTATCATTCTCTGTGGAATATTGTTCATGGCATTGGAAAGCCAACCTTCAAGGCTTTTTGCAAAATTTCGAATGGCTTGGGTCAAGGCACCTAAATGTTAAAAAACAAAAGCAGAACGAAAAAGACACAAAAGAACATTAACCTTTGTGCTAGAATAAGGAAAAACATGCATCTGCAGCATCTGATAAAGAACAGAACTCATATTGTCTTCATTGATGAAAATTTGAAAATTTATATAACATTATTCCTAACTCTTTAAAAACATTCAAAAATTATTATTTGGGGTTTTTTCTTTTAAAGCTCTTTCCCCCCAGATATTTATAACACTTTGTTGGGAAACAAAAACATTCAAACATTTTTGCTTATAGCAACATATACCAGTTGTGAATATACTTATGGAACTTCCTATCCTGGACAAAATATTCTTTTCATTAACAGTTTTCTGCGAAAAGGTTACATACTTTCTTTGTAAATTCTTCATTTTAATTTTTTTTCAAGTTCTTATCCTATTTTCACTTCTTTAGTTAAAAAGAAAAATAATGCAAAGTATTTTCTCTTTTTCTATGCATCTATTTACTTACAACCTATGAACTGAAATAGTTATTTTGCATTCTTGTTAAAAAGTAAGGTAAAAATCAAAATTGTCTGACTTGAAAATTCTGGATAATTATTTTCCATTTCACTTAGCAGGTAGAGTTGAAATATCAGTGTGACAAAATTACTCTTATAGAAACCAATATTCTTAAGCTATTCCTAACATAGTTCATCCTACAGGGTATCTCAAAAGTCACTCCTAAAATCACCACCCATAGGGGTAAATGGAAAACTGCAGATAAATGTAACTTTATTTTCAAAATATTCATTATAAAATTTTAAAAAGCATGGCCAACATGTGGAGAGTATTTTGTAAATATCTTATAGAATTTTGTATACACCCTATATATACTTTATATATCTGTTAACACTTGAAATAGGAATGGGTCCTACGACAGAAAATTTTATTAAATGATTAGAAGCATCCTCAGTTATCAGTGATGATTATAACTATTTTATAAGAAGAAATCTGCTTACTGAGATTGCTATACATTAGGAGACAGAATTCTTCGCTTGTTCAACAAGTAATTCAGTCAATAGTGTTTTACTTCCTCTGTGCCCAAGGCTCTGCAGTGTAGAGAGCAGTTTTAGATATTTCATAGATAAATGTTTGAAACACCTACCACATCAAATTAGTCTCTATAGGTTCCCTATAATGTGGTGAAGTATCAAATAAAGTCTACTATTAGAAACAGAGAAGTTACGGTTTTAGCAAGGCTCCGAAGAATATTGTTATGATGGGATTAAATTCTTTGGTTTTTCATTCTGTGCTAAAATGAGTCTGACATGCTTCTCTATTTCGTTAAAAGCAGGTTTAGAAATAATTTTGCTTATTCAAGATATTTGCAAAAGATATAACTTTTATGAATCCAATAATAAACACAACTAACTTTTTAAAGAAAGATTTGTCTAACTGCTTAAAGCTGAACAGAAGAGATTGAAAAGGACTAAATTTCGGTTAGGAAAAACACTCAGGAAAGAGTGGGCTCCAGCACGAGAATTGAAACACTGGACGGAAAATTTCTTTAGACCTGATCTTTTGAATCTCTGAAGCTTCTCACTTTATACAAAACAGAAAAAAGAAAGAAAAGTATTTTTCTATTACATTATGTACTAGAATCATGGAGGGCAGGCATGAATGGAAATGAAAAAGAGTGAAAAAAAATTAACAACACTTTTTGAAACAATATAATTTTGTTCAAGATTCAATTTGGCAAGCTGCATTTTCCATTTTTTTCTACAATTAATGTATAATAATGATTTAATTTGAAAAAAATCCAAGAACCTATATAAGTGTTATTTTTTAAAAAAATTAATATGGGCCTTGTTTCATTTTGATGCAAAAGAGATTATAAAATAAAAAGATATATTCTGCATATTAAATAATTGTGAGTTTTACTGACATTATGGGCCACCTTTAATTAGGATTGTATATTTAAGAGTTACACATTGGGTCCTTACACAATACTTCGCAATTAATGTTTTTTGCATTTTTAGATAAATGTCTTTTAGAATATAGGAGCGTCAAGCTGACTTTAAATTAGTGTGATATGTAGACTTTTTTTTTAAGCTAAGAAAAGAAATCCCATCTGGACAGAAAATGGTTGAGTGAAGTACTAGTAGTGAGGAAAATACAATTTTTAAAAATAAAATTAAGTTTGCTTTCTCCATAGGGATTCATGTAAGTACAAAATTGTGCAGATTGACTCTGACAACTTTTAAAGGCTCATGAATGAATGGTTTGGAATTTGAAATCTATTTCAAAGCTGACTTGTCTCAACCTGCTCAAGATTAATATTAAAATACATACAACCAGAATATAGCTATCTAAATTGTATTCAAGCTTTATTTTGTTAAGCCTCATTGTAGAATGGGAATTACATTTCCAAATTCCGTAGAGAGGGTAGTGCATTAACGTATCTTGTGATTTCAAAGAAACTATAAAAGTACTCTGCTGAATGTAGAGACAAACTACGTGACAGAGTATGCAGGTTTTTAAATCAAAATTAAGCAAAAGACAAAGGTCAAGGATATTGTGTATTTAAAATTCTGTGGCTTAAAAGTCAACTAAAATTAATACAAGATTTAAATTAGAGAACTGTTAAATTCACAAGTTCAAGTCTTTGATACTGATATAGAAGCAAAATATTTTTTAGAATTGCTTAATGAATATTGATGTTGTTAATATGCCTCAAAAAAGAAAGTGCCCACTGACATTCCTTCTTAACTCTCATGAGAGAAATTTTATGTTGGTGGCATGGGTAAATGAGCTACCCCATACAACTTCTTTTAAACATCTCTAGAGACTTTCACTCAGAGCACAGGGAGCAAGAAAAAAACAATTGCTAAGTCATGGAAAAAGCCCAAGATCCACGAATAGATTAATAAATTGTGGTATATGTACACCATGGAATATTATGCAGCCTTAAAGAAAGATGGAGACTTTACCTCTTTCATGTTCACATGGATGGAGCTGTAACATATTCTTCTTAGAAAAGTATCTCAAGAATGGAAGAAAAAGTATCCAATGTACTCAGCCCAACTATGAAACTAATTTATGGCTTTCACATGAAAGCTATAACCCAGTTATAACCTAAGAATACAGGGAAGGGGGAGAGGGAGGGAGGGAGGGGAG
>CAUYPK010105981.1:0-24933 GCA_963574355.1 Loris lydekkerianus
AATATAAGTGTCTACATAAAATAACTAAGAAAATTCCATGAAGGCTATGTTGAACAGTTTGATGAGAATATTTCAGATTGCATATGAAACCAGCACATTGTACCCCTTGATTGCACTAATGTACACAGCTATGATTTAACAGTAAAAAGAACAACAACAATAATTGCTACCTCTTACTGAGAGTGCCAGGGACTTTTACACTTATCACTTGTAATCCTTTCAAAAATGAGTATTAACTTCTTCCATTTTACAGACGATGAAAGCAAAGCTGAGATTAAGTAAGTTGGCCCAAATCACATGCCGAGAATGGCTGAATTAAAACTTAGGTTTGCTAACTCTGCACCTGTTGTATTCTCCATCATTATATAAGCAGGACAGAGAAAGATTAAAGAGATGATGGAAAGAGTGGTTACTTCTGGGAATCTTCTTTAAACAAATGCCAAGGACAAAGATTTTTGAAAAAAATTTTTGATTTTCATTAGAGTATTAAAAAACAAGAACTGAATCTTATTAATTATATACAAGAAGAATCACAACGAAATTCTCACACTGGAGTAAATTTCTAAGTAGTCCATGGAGCAGGTACCTGTATAATTTGGAGGTAATGACACTCATACTTAATGACTTTGGATGTGAATGAGCAAGACTAGATCATCTTGAGGGAAAAAGGAAGATGTGGGTGAAACTTCATAGAGAGAATCTGATATATGGGAAAGGCACCTTAGGTGTGTTCAAATATCAGTACTGAAGTTAAACATTAACCAAAAGAGACAAGCTTTCTTAAGTAACTGCTTCACTTTTTGTTAGGTTTAGAAATGTATATTTGATTCCAAGATATGCTGACATGGGGCCAGTTGGTGGGGAACACATACTTCCCAAGTAGGAATATTTGTCCCTTTTGGCTCAGGCTCCCATAACTATAGATCTTCAATGATTGTCAGGATTTTTGTCTTTTTTTATTCATTGCTCCCAAAGCATAAGAAGTTAATCTGGAGAGAGAGAGCGTGAGCTGGTTTACCAATGTCTTTGCCAATCATCAGAGTGGGGCTGCCCTGATGAGAGAGAGAGAGAGAGAGAGAGAGAGAGAGAGAGAGAGAGAGAGAGAAGAAAGGTGGAAAGGGGGGGGGGGATCTGTGATGAGGCTGGAAAATACAGTCTCAGTGAGAGGTGAAAAATGATCAGTCCTTCCTAAAACCACCCTAAGGGGCAGGTGGCATTGATCTGACCCTTTTTCTCAGGGTGACCATACTTTGGGAAGCTCAAGCTGAACTCATGTGGTCAGTACTAATAAATGCAGTGGCTTCTAAGTGAGATGGTTCCCAGGCACAGCGATGAGAAACACATTTGGAATTCCCAGAGCTCGTCTTCTCCAGACTATGTGAGACCTTATGAGAAGATAATAAAAACAAGATCACCCACACCGAATAGTCCACAGATATTGCCAATGTATCCCATCTGCTAGTCTCTATGTTTCAAGATTCTCTATTTGCAGGGGCAGATCAGAAGTCCTGTTGGACGTCCCCAAGGGGTGGGCATCCAGGCTCTAGTGCAATGTCTTCTCCTATCATCAGAGTGGGGCTGCCCTGACCAGGGCATCTTCAGTCATGAGCAATCCAGCATGGGCAAAAAGTTTTTTGAAGGGCAAGACCATATTACCACTCTGAAGTTCATCACCCAGAGTTCCTGCGATGGGTTAGTCCAGTTCTTGCTCATAGCTAGAGGTTCAAGTTATGTCTCTGCCTCCTCCGTTCTTTGCTGAGGACACGGATGGCCCCAAGGCTGAGAGATCTGGCTAGGTAGTGATCTTCAGGCTGGGCCATATAAGCCCAGGTTCCGGGCAGCTTGGGAGATCCTGGGAGTTTTCCTCTGAGGAAATGGATAGTGAGCTGGTTTGCCAGACCTGTGTGAGTGCTTTATGGAGGGAGGATGCGGAATGCTGAATTTTAAGCCAGACTCCACTGCGTTTGTTTGGGTGTTTCCTGCTTGGCACCGAAGCTGGGCTGCCTCTAAGATTGGGGTTCCGTGCTGAGTTATCCAATTGTTTTCAGACAGGTGCTCCTGTCCTTCCAGAGGGAGCCTTTGGTCAGACTCCACGAGCTTGCCCCTGTGCTTCTCTTCATGATTGGTTCCCTGGGGGACGGCGTGGACCAAACGATGCATCTCTAGGTGTGTGTGCCATGGAGACTTGAGTGCCTCCAGACGCTGTTGGTCATCCTCCTCTACCAGTTCCTCTGCCTGAGGAGCTGCCTCCTCCTGGGACTGCGAGTGCCTTCCCTCTCTGTTAATCCAAATAGCACTGACCATGGGGTGGGTAGGAGCAGGCATGTTCCCTCCTGAGAAGAGAAGGCACAAGCAGGTCTCACTGGAAGGAACACAGGCACCTCTCATTCAGGAAGTCTCAGAAGGAAGGTCATACCCAGAGTGTAAGGTGCCTAGTACTGCACATATGTGTGTATCTGGACGCACACATAGTTCCACATGCACACTCATACACACTCTCTCCCATACACACACACACAAAAAAAATTATTAATTTATTCAACAACGAATGTATTTATTGAGCACTTGATATGTGCCAGGCATTATTTACCCATTTTATTATTATTATTATTATTATTTGGAGACAGAGTCTCACTTTGTCACCCTTGGTAGAGTACTCTAGCATCATAGCTCACAGCAACCTCAATCTCTTGGGCTAAAGCAATTGTCTTGCCTCAGCCTCCCAAGTAGCTGGGACTATAGGCCTCCCCCACAATATCCAGCTATTTTTAGAGATGAGGTCTCACTCTGGCTCAGGCTGGTCTCAAACCTGTGAGCTCAGGCAGTCTACCCACCTTGGCCTCCCAGAGTGCTAGGATTACAGGCGTGAGCCACCATGCCCGGCCATCTATTTGTCAGTCACACTCAGTAGAGTGGTGTCACAGCTCACAGAAACCTCAAACTTGGGCTCAAGCGATCCTCTTCCTCGGCCTCCTGAGTAGTTGGACTACAGGTGCCCACCACAACATCCAGCTATTTTTAGAGACAGGGTCTTGCTCTTGCTCAGACTGCTCTCAAACTCCTGAGCTCAAGCACTATACCATGCCCAGCCTATTATTCTAAGTCCCAGGAATGCAGCAGTGGTCATTGAGATACAACCTACCCCTTCACAGGTGTGTCATAGTGGGAATAGAAAGACAATAAGCAAATGAGTATATTATAATAAAATTTCAGGTGGTAGCCAATGCTATAGAGGTTATTTACTCAGTCACTCAGCGAACACATGTTAACTTACACCTATCAAATAGAAACACTGCAGCACAATAGAGGATCAAAAACTGAAGTGATAGCATGGATAAAGAAGTGAGGGAATGAACTCTGGGGGGAGGGGTTGCTAACATTGGAGACCAAAAGAAGACCAAGGGGTGAGGGCACACACACTCACATGCCTATGGATTCGCCCTTGCTTGCCCAGCCAGGGTGTCGGAAGTCTCCCCTGAGAAAGCTGAGAGCTCCTTGCACGAACCTGCTGTATCTTACCACATGGCAATGACAGGAAGGGTGCATGGAGGTACCAAGTGCAGGAGAAAGGCCAGCACAGGGCACAGTGAGGCCTGTGGGGCACGCTGGGTTTGAGATGTCTTTGGCTCGTGCCCATTAAGAAGTCACATCTGTGATTCTGATTCTCAGGTGTGTTAGCTATGGCATTTTCATTTGATAGGTTTAAGTTAGTATGTATTTGCTGAGTGACTGAGTAACTACCCTTGAGGCCGGGGCAGAGCTTTAGGAATCCTTCAGGTTATGCCTTGCGGAGATGGGTGCTATTTGGCTATGCCAGTTGAGTTCCAATGGATCCCACTGTCTGGCAACAGCCCGAGTGATGAGAGAAGGGCTCCTTCAGCTCAGAGATGCCACCTTTGTCTCCAAAAAGCAGCATGCTTCCCGCCCTGGACAGTGAGGTCCCTCTGGGAGCTGATTCCTTCCTTTCCTGGACTAGTGCAGGGAAGACCACGCAGTGAGCCCACTGAGCTGTGCGGACAACCACGGAAACTCTCAGGGTCCAACTTTGACCTTTTGGGGCCTCTTCCCCCCTCCCGTGGCCTGTTAGAGGATGGAGGGCTGGGATTTAACACTACTTCTTTCTCAGTCAGGTGACCACCCCCACCAATGAAATCTGAGTTCTCAAAGGGAGGAGGCTTCTCCCTGTGGGCGGGGGACTTCTGAGTCTGATCACAGCTCAGCTTTGTGGCTACTGTTGGAGGCTAAATGAGCCTGGGGTGGCTCATGGGTCCTTAAGCCCTGGGCTTTGGGCTTTTTCTGGCCCAGCCAGACCCCAGGTGTTGGCAATGCCACGTCCTCTTTCTCCAGAGCCAGTTTCTCTGGTTTGGGGCAGAGCTCCTGGCATCCCACCTGGCCTCACAGTGGGGCCAGCCTGACTAGTCTGGCAAGAGCGAGCATGGAGCAGAGGCCGGGAGCAGTGCTGGCAGCCAGAGGCCTGGCAGAGGCCCTGGCTTGGTTGGCAGGAGGTGTGGCTGGGAGAGCTGCGCTGCACAGGACTCCCTGAGCTCGGTGCCCGTTCCTCCCACAGCCTGTCCCCCTCCTGCCCAGCCCTACCTTTCGGGAGCACCACGAAGTGGGCCTGGGCCCTCTGCTGCCTCCTCAGGCCTTCATACCGGGCTCGCAGCAGCTGGATACTGACAGGGGGCCCTTCCCCTGGGGCCTGTGTCCTGGAGCCCTCAGCCATGAAGCGAGACCCCAGCTGCCCGAAGTGGGGCAGGGCAGGGCAGGGGCAGGCCAAGCCTTTCATCCGGATCCGGGAGGAAAGCAAACACCTGGGGCAGGCTGGCGGGCAGGCGGGGCAGGGTAGCGGGGAGGTGAGAGAAGAAAGGAGGGTGGCAAGGGGGAGCCCCGATGAGGAGGGAGGGGAGAGACAAGGCGGGGGGAAAGAAGAGAGGAGGGGAAGGAGAAAGCGGGGAGACAAGGAAGTGGGAGAAGCAAAGGTGGGGGTGAGAGAGGGGAGGAGGAGGTGGGAGTGGGGAGGGGTGAACAGGGTGAGAGAAGAGAGTGTGGGGGAGGGGGGAAGGGAAGACGGGGGAAGAGAAAGGCTCAGAGTCCTTCTGGGAGCCCAAGGATGTCTTTTATTCCAGGGCCTTTCAGAGCTTGATCCTAATGTCTAGAATCCATTTCCAAGACCATGGTGAAGCCTCCCATTTCCCGGCAGAGCTACAACTGGGGCTGGGGAATGGCAGTGCTACTCAGCTCACACATCTGGGACTGGAACGTGGCATTCAGGGGCAAACCTGCCCGTTCAGTTTGCAGTTGCTCAGAGCAACACACTCAGCAGCCTCAGGAAGCTCCTGCCTCTGATGTACACCCTACCTCCCCCCCACCCCCTTGCTGTGCCCTGGGCAGCCCAGTAGCAAAGGTCTCCCCAGGATCTCTGCTCAGCACTCAGTGCACACCCCAAGTGCAAGCCCAGCCCCAAAGTGGGGCTGTGGGGACAGAGTCCCAGGGAGCCCTGGCCTCTAGCCAACCCCACCCCTTTGACATTTGATGCAGCTTCTACGGTCTCAGCATTTCCAACCAAGTGGTAAAGTGGTGTTGATCTCAGCCACAGCTAGGCACACCTCACCCTCTGCCTGCCAGCCCCATCATTTCCAAATCCCTTTCAAGTGCCAGACCTTCTCTCCACTGTGCCAGCTCTGACCTATTGTTGCTCCAGTGGTCTGCTAAGTCTTTTCCTACCTTCTATCACAGAGCTTACAGAGGCAGTGGACACTGAGTGGAGGCTGAACCAAGGAGATGTTCTGGAGGTTAAGCAGACAAGAGCCAGTTATTGGATGTTGGAGGGGAAGGGGTATGGGATGAAGACCTTTACTGGGTAGTGTATTAGTTTGCTAGGCTGCCATAACAAAAGACCACAGACTGGGTGTCTCTAACAACATGGATTGTCTTACAGCTTTGGAGGTTAGAAGTCTAAGGTCAAGGTGTCAGCAGGCTTGGTTCCTTCTGGGGGCTCCCAGAGAGTATCTGTTCCATGCCTTGCACCTAGCTTCTGGTGGTTTTCTGGCAATCTTTGGTATTCCTTGGCTTGTAAAAAAAATCACCAGATATCTTCACATAATGTTCTCCCTCTGTGTGCGTTTCTGTGTTCAAATTTCCTATTTTTATGAGAACACCATTTATATTGGATCACAGCCCAATCTAGTGACCTCATCTTAATTTTACTAATTACATCTGCAATGACTCTATATCCAAATAAGTTCACATTCTGTGGTATGGGGATTAGGGCTTCGACATATAAACTTGGGGGTGAGCATGGGCACAGTTGAACCCAGACCAGGTGGAGGGATGACAAGTCCATTCACAGAGGTGTGCACAGAGAGGAGCAGATGAAGGGGAGAAAGAGGAGCAGGTATTTGCTTTCGATATTCCATTTGAGGTGCCTATGGCCTTTGAGTCATTAGGAGGGAGTGAGAAGCTTACTAGGGAGACTTGAGCTGGAAATGCAGATGTCATTATTTTTGAAAATGATAAAGTTCATCACTGGAGAAGTTTGACCACTAGATTATCAGAAATACATAGAGTTGAGAGATAGCCCAAAATGGCTTTTTCTCTTTGCTTTTCTGTGAGCAGTGGGCGGTAGAGAGACCTTCTCTTTAGTCTCCTACTGTCCCTCTTCTCTCTGCGTGTCCTGGGTCTGACTCCTTCCTCTTGGCCTCTGCTTCACTATTGGGGGACGTGGAGGTAAATAGAGGCTGGGTGGAGCTTCTGTAAGACCGCTCCTTGACATAACCCTTGTGCTATTGCTTTTTTCTTTTTCAAGTCATTTTCTTTTCCTTACCTCATCAAGACTTCCCCAGTTATTCTGACTTGAGTCGAGAAGGGCTTCACCACTGGAATGGGTATGCGCTCTTGGAGTCCAGTTATGCTGGAGGACATGCTGACCCCATCTTGTGGGAACAGAAGGCTTCAGCTCCTCCCTGTCAGCTCCAGTCTTACAACTGGATGGAATTTTCAATTCAAGAGAGAATCTCAAAAGACAAAACTCTGGGAAGATCAATATTTAAGGGCCAGAAAGTAGTTGAATAGGCAGTGTTAAAAACTGAAAAATTACAGTCAAAATGATAGGAGAAACACACACACACACACACACAAAGAGGTGTCCCAGACAGGAAGGGAGGAGAGATGACAGGTGGCCAAAATGGGGAGGACAGAATCTCATCTCCCCACCTCCCTTATATGTAAAGGAATGGACACCATGCTTACAAGGACAGTTACTGATTCTTATCACATTAAAAGGAAACACTGAGAACAGGACAGTCTCCTGGGAAGCCTAGAGACATTTTGTGACTGAGGGGCAATCCCCCAAGTAACTCAGTGTTGCGGAATGAGATAAGATCAGTCACTCGTTAGTAAGCATGTGTTAAACACTGATGCTTGGTGCTTCTTCATGGGGGTTGTGGGGAAAGAGCACGTGAGGAAAGAGCACGTGGCAGAGGGGGCTCTGGGCTATTCTGTACACTTAAGGGTAGCCCACCTCCTGCAAGCTTGTACTTCTAATCCGTGTCACGCCTGGTTCCTTCATGCGGCGATCCAGACCAGGGCCGTAGGGGTTGCGACACTTACAGGATAGCATCTGAGCGGTTTTTGCTGAAGACTGGTTATCAGTTTGGCTACACATTGAAAACACCACTGCGTGAGCACCTCCCCTGCATATTCAATTAGTCTGGGGTGCTACATGGGGACTGGTATATTTTTCAAGTTCCCACTGCTCTAGGAGCCATTTGCCCTGTTTTCTGAGTCCTAGGGTCTCTCACTAAGATACAGGTGGTGAGAAATTGCCTAATTTTCTTTGTACCAGTTTATCAGCAGGTCTCCCTGTCATGAGTTGAAGGTAAGAGCGACCCACACTAGTCCAGCTGTACCTGCCATAAAATCAGAATCGATTTCTATTCTATTTTGGCATGCGTATCATCAGCCTTCTTCTTTTGTTGGTATTAATGGTTTTTGTCTTCTCTGTGTGTGCATATTTGAAGTATTTGAATGGGCAAGTAGGGAGAGGCTCTATCTGCTAGTTGCATGCCTTTCAGGAGCATTGGAACTTATCCATCTTTTAGTTCATACATTTTCTCTCTTTCTTATAAAACTCAAATCTTTTATCCATTTGGAATAGGTTTTAGAGTGTTAGGTATAAGCCAAGGATCTAGGTATCTTCTCCCCAAATAATTGCCCAATCATGTCAATACCACTTATTAAATAAACTTTCCTTTTCTTATGATTTGTGATAACAGTGTTAAGAAAAACTGGCAAGTGCAACTCATCCTAGGGAGTCTTCAGAAATAAATGAAAAACATGAGTCAGGAGCCCTTCCTGGGCTGTTGCCACCAGCAGTGACCTTTATTATGCAGGAAGGTTGTGGATAGGAGCAGGAAGCCAGCTGCAAAGTTCTCTGGGTTCAAGATTCTGGAGTAGGGTTGAGATGCACTGTTATTTGAGGAATATTTGCTTTTTCTATATGTATATAGACTGTACTGAACATGAAAAGGTAATGTTTGTCATTGAGGGATGAGCCAGGTCTTAATCTAACAGGTCAGCTCATTAAAGGAGCCACCGCACCCACAGGTCTCACTGAAGATTATAGTAAAACAAATCAGACTAGAGGATTCAGGTGGACTCCTGTGCAGGGGATTGCAGCTGTTCTGTGAGACTCAGGTGGCAGCAGATAGCACTTACCACTGGCACACTGCTCCAGAGGGCATGACTCTGACTGGAGCCCCCAGAACACAAAGGCTGGAGAGTGGTGGTCAGAGAGGCAGAGACTTGGAGGAGGAAGCCCTTGGAGGGGGTGATTGGAGCACCAAAGGCTGAGATACAGAGTATACAGTGGCATACAGTCGAGACAGGCCACACATGGTCGATCTTTTTCTGCAGGAGGACCTCAGTTTGGGGTTTTTTCCATTTTTTTTAGTGGAGATAGGGGTCTTGCTATGTTGTCTAGGCTTAATCTCAAACTCTTGGCTTCAAGCAATCCTCATACTTGGCCTCCCATAGTGCTGGGATTATAGGTGTGAGCCATCACATCTCAGCCAATTTGGGGCTCTTTCCACTGGAGACTCCAAGAAAGCTTCAGTTGTCGTGACTTTTAGCCTTTCCTCTCCTCTACAATAATTCTATTCTGAGGTTATCCACCCCTATTGCCTAGTGGGGTAGCCTTAGAGAAACCAGGAGGGCGAGATGGCGAGGAAAGAAGACCTCCGTGTGCTCGCGTATCTCTGGTTCCAGGGAAAAGGGGACCTCGTTCTGTGGAGCGGGCTGTGACTTGAGGGGCGCGTGTCACAACCGGCAGTGTCTCCAGGAGAGCTAGGTGTGATTAGGACAGACTTAGGATGTAAAGAAGGGCGTCAAGACACATAAACTCATGAAAAAAGCCTTACAGAGTGAGGCTGAAAAAGTAGAGGGTAAGTCAGACCCAAGAAAACAACAGTTACGTTCATTGAGCTCAACCTAGGGGCCGGGTATGTGCTGAGCACTATGTAGGTAATAAAGGTTTTTATTATGATAAAATGCACATAACATAAAATTTACCATTTTACTCCTTTTTAAGTGTACGATTCGGTGGCCTTAAGTTCATTTGTGATGTTGTGCAATGATCACCACTATCCATTTCCAGAACATTTTTAATATTCCCAAAGAGAAATTCTGTCCTCAGTAAATAATGACTCCTCGGGCTCCACTTCCCCAGTCCCTGGCAACCTCTAATATACTTTTCGTCTCTATGAATCTATTTTAGGTGCTTCATATAAGTGGAATCATTCACTGTTTGCCCTTTTGTGTGTGGCCTGTGTCACTCAGCATGTTTTCCAGGTCCCACCCTCATAACAGGCATCAGAAATGTATTCCTCTGTTGGTTGAGCAATATTCATTGGTTGGCTATTTCACTATTTGTTCATCCACCCAGCTGTTGATGGACGTTGGGGTTGTTTTCTCTTTTGGGTCACTGTGTGTGTTTGAGTTCCTGCTTTCCATCCTTTTGGAACTGATTGATCACGAGATAATGTGGTTTAACTTTGTGAAGAACCTGGACAAAATCAAATTTAATTTCCCATGAGAACACTGAGAAAAGCCACATTACTCTCCTTTCTCCTCCTCTTTTTTATACCAAATTCATCTGTAGGCCCTGGAAATACAAGCTCTAAAAGGTCCCTCAGATTCATGTCCTGTCTCCGCGTCCACCAGCACACCCCCCACTCGGTGTTGTCCTCATTGCTTTTTTCGAGATCTCTGTAATGGTGTCTTACTTGGCCTCCCCGCTTCCCGCCTGCCCTGTCCTGTCCATCCTCCTCACAGGTCAGTGCTCTCCCGAAGCACAAAACAAATTGGATCTTATAGCTTACTCCTATTCAAATCCTGCTCCTGGCCCAGCAGGTTGATCTGTCCCGGGTCCGTCTCCCCTCTCCAGTCTCTGCCGACTTTCCTCACACTCTCTAGAGGATTACCTGTAAGTGGGTCACAGATGTGCCCAAAACTGAGATGCACAGCCCTGGGCCTCCAGGGACGAACGGCTCCTCTACTTACCACAGTGGTCCACACAAACAGTGCCATTTTTCTGGGTGTGCCATGATGTGAATAAGGGGAGAAGGTTCTCCCAATGCTTTAGCCTTCTCTCTATTTTCTTGAATTCTTTCAATGTCCTTTCTCCCTTGGACTGTTGGGTTGTGCTGTTCTCTGTCTTCTAGAATCCTCCTTTATTCACACCTCCAACTCTATCTTCATTGCATTCCACCTTCGCAGCACCCACATGTCTCCTAGTGAACTAGTAATCACCTTCTGTTCTCTGAAGGTTAAGAGCATGGACTATGAAGCCAGACCATGTGTGTTTATATTCTACCCCCCCTGCTCTCAGCACCTCTCCCCTTGCTTTCCATCTTCTATGGTTTTGTTTGTTTGTTTGTTTGTTTGTTTAGATAGAGTCTCATTTTGTTGCCCTGGGTAGAGTGCTTTGGTGTCACAGCTCACAGCAACTTGAAACTCCTGGGCTCAAGTGATTCTCTTGACTCACCCTTCCAAGTAGCTGGGACTATAGGTGCCCACCACAACGGCTGGCTGTTTTTTTGGTTGTAGTTGTCATTGTTTAGCAGGCCCGGGCTGGATTCGAACCCACCAGCTCAGGTGTATGTGGCCTGTGCCTTAGCCGCTGAGCTACAGGCACCGAGCCAGCTTCCTGCTTTTTGGAATGCTTGCTTTTGAGATGTGCTTTCTGAGTCTGGGCACCATGCTGTGAGCAGCCTGACCAGCACAGAACTGCTGCATGTATGTGCTTTAGGCAACAGCTTCAGGTGAACTCCCAGCCAACAGCCAGCATCAGCTGCCAGTGAGTGAGCCCAGGGGCCATCTGACCCAGGTGAGCCTTCAGATGACAGCAGCCCAGCTGGCATTTGAATGTAACACACGAGAGACCCCAACAGTAAACTGCGTACCTGAGCCCAGCCAATACACAAAACATGAGAAATCAACATACACTATTGTCTTAAGTCACTAAGTTTTGGGATGGTTTGTGGTTTATTGCACAGTAACAGATATGAATAGGGAAACTGTATGTTACATTAGAAAACTTCCGGGACCACTGCCGGCTCCCGAACCATCCCACCTCTGTCATGAACCACACCTATAAAATGGACACCTCTCTGCCCATAAAAATCCCAAGAAAGTGCATCTGCTTGGTCAACCCAAAGCAGATCTGGGCTCCTAGCTGCAAGAAAGTGTGGAAAATGTAGCTTTTTTAAGTTTCCCAAGATAAAAGAAATAGGTATAGAAGAAAGCAATCCACAGTATCAGCCACCCATCCTAATTCCTAAATGACCAAGCAACTGCAAGGCTCAAAAAAAAAAAAAAAAAAAAAAAAGAATGTTTAATTCATTTATGCTGCATGATTTAGTCTATCTTTTCACTCAAACATCCTTTACATTCATTACTCTAGAGATCTTTGGGACACATTTATCACACTCAATTATTACAATGTTCAAAGAGGTCTTGTCTGGGTGTAGCTGAATATCCCTTTCACTTCTGAGAGTTCTTTGATCTTTGCTATCTTTTTAGCACATACAAAGAGCAATTGAAGCAAAATGATAGCACTTGGGCGATTGGTTACATTTTAACCAAAAGGATACAGAAGTCTCTGTAGGTTGGACTCATTTGTACATAAAAATGAAGTACTTTACAGTCTAAAAACACAGGTAAAACTTATTTTAAAATTTGTGGTACGGGTTTCTTTTTTGTTGAGGTAAGACTCACACAAAATTCACCCTTTTCACCACTTTAGAGAAGACAACTCAGAGGCATTTGTAATAGCACATTCACAAGGTTGTACAACCAACCACGACTTCTATCTAGTTCCAAAATATTTTCCTCACTCCAAACAGAAACCTTATCTCATCACACAGTCACTCTCCTCCCCCCTCCCCCCCAGTCCCTCGAGATCACTAATCTGCTTTCTGTCTTAATGGATTTGCCCACTCTGGATGTGTCACATAAATGGGACCCCACAATACCTGTCCTTTTGTGTCTACCTTCTTTTCTTAGCAAAGTGTTTTGAGGTTCGTCTATGTTGTAACATGTGTCAGTAGTCCACTCCTTGTGATGGGTGAACAATATTCCATTGTATAGATATGTCATTTGGGTATCCATTTTTCCACTGATGAACATTTGGGTTGTTTTCACATATTGGCGGAATAGGTTTTGTTTGGATACCTGTTTTCGGTTCTTTGGGATGTGTAATACCTAGGAGTGGAATTGCTGGGTCATGTGGTTGCTGTTATTTCCATCGCAAAACTTCCTTGGCTGAAAATGAGTTGCAGTTCAATGATATTAAAATATTTTTGTATTGAATATTTTGACTTTTTTGTTGATAGGCCAAAAGCTTTGCCCTATAGCAGGCTGGTTTTTGCACACTAATTGGTTTTTTAGAAAGGATTATAGTTTACAATTTTTTATCATGTACTGGCAAAATAATTCCCTGGGTAAAACAAGGTTTTGATAGAAAACAGTAGCATCTGACCTATTTGTATATATTTTCCCATCCCTATTTATTTCAAATGAATTGAGAGTTGGTTGTGAAAAATACACAAAAGCTCTTCCAAATGTGTCCATTTTTTTTTTTTTTTTTTTTTTGAAAACAGAGTCTCACTTCGTTGTCCTCGGTAGAGTGCCATGGCATCATAACTCACAGCAACCTCAAACTCTTGGCCTCAAGTGATTCTCTTTCCTCTGCCTCCCAAGAAGCTGGGACTATGGGTGCCCAACACAATGCTTGGCTATTTTTAGAGACAAGGTCTTGCTCTGGCTCAGTCTGGTCTAGAACCTGTAAGCTCAGGCCTTCCATCCACCTCGGCCTCCCGGAGTACTAGGTTTGTAGGCACGAGCCACCACACCCAGCCTTGTGGGTCTAATTTGAATCCTTATCCATGCAGTTGCTGGTTTGTGTGATAAGTGTATAAAATTATTAAGTAAAATTTAGTTTAGTGATTATAATATCTGGAGTCTTCAGTCAGAATACCTAAGTTTGAATTTTGGCCGTTCCATTTACTACTTCTGATAACTATATCTTGGGGAAGCTTCTTACTTTCTCTGTGCCTCAGTTTCCTCATCCATAAAATGGAGTGAATAATAGGAACTTTAAAAGGCTGCAAAATCCTTAAAACATGGTATAAAATGAAATCAGTATTTATAGAATACAATACTGATTGTATTGTATTCACAGATCCCTCCACATAATTATGATACCTATAGGCAAGATAGCAAATTAATAGCACCAGTTCTTCCAAAGGAGGTTCTTACTGTTTTTAGTTTTGACAATGCCTATAACTTTTTATAAAAGAAGAGTTTCCCCCCAAAATATATCATATAAAACTATTGAAGGAACATTATGGGACAACAAAACAATGTTTTGTCTCATACACCTAGAAAGAGATATTACAAAATTGAAAAATAATTTCACCAATAACAAAAGCCAATGTACTATCACGGTCCCCATCTTTCAGCTGAAGGTCAAAATTCTTTCATTCATTCAAGAAGCACTCATTCAGCCACTACAATGTTCCAGAAGCAGTGCTAAGTATAGAAGAGTGAATGAAACAGACCGTCCTCTTGTAACTTTTAGTGCAGGGGTGGGGACAGAAATGAAAACCAAGTTAACTAATTGTATAATTATAATTTATGATAAATAATGTGAAAAAATATTTAGGGAGGTGCCTGGAACTTAGAGAGTGCACAGTAAATGTTACCTATGACTATTAATTATTCCAATAATGATTACAATTTATCCAGGGTATTCACCTGTTTTGTTTTTTTAATCTATCATTTTAAGCTTCCAGCCCTCTAGTGGGGACTTTGAGTAATGACCACACAAACAACTGAGAAAAGTCTAGTGCTCTAAGTGCTAAAATTTCTCTTTATTTCTCTAGAAGGTTGGGATACCCAGCATGGTACCAGACAGTCCACGTCAGACACTTCCTTAATAGTGCCGCTTCTGGGTAGCTCAGAGGCTCCCTATGCATGCTCTGGTGCCCTGCGACCTCATCACTCTCCCAGGGCCACCATCTGTGGCTAGTCACAGGTCTGTTAAGTTCTATAAATAGGGCTCCCTGTCTAGGAGAGTGGTAGCCCAGCTAATCAGACCTTCAAAATAGAGCAAATAAGAGCTCCTTAATCTAAAGTCAAAGGAAAGACATGGGTAGTATGTGAACCGTGATGATGATGGCAGAGCGTCAGAGTGAAGAAGGCCAGAGGCCAGAGGCCAAGACTGCCTCCCACCCAAAGATACTGTAATAGTCCCAGAGAACTCCAGGTGGGGCTTGGGACTATTGCCTTTTCCTTACCCTGAACATCTTTACCACCGATTCTAATTAATCCAGGTCGTTTTTCTAGCCAACATTTCATCCTTTCAAGCTCCCTCAAAAACAGCCATCTCAATCCCAGTCTTACAGGTCAAGTACCAGGTCCAGCAAGGTTGAGCAACCCACCTGAGGTCTTGCAGTTGGTAACCAGCAGAATGGTTGGTACAGCACCTCCTTCCTGTTCTCAAAGCTGATGTTCCCTCTAGTACCCCATACTCTACACCTGACTTTACTGGAATTGTGAGATTAGATGTTCTCCCCACCTCTCATTATAAAAAAAAACACTCTTTTAAAAATTACTGTAATCCTAGCACTCTGGGAGGCTGACACAGGTGGATTGCTTGAGCTCAGGAGTTTGAGACCAGTCTGAGCAAGAACAAGATCCCGTCTCTACTAAAAATAGAAAAACTGAGGCAAGAGGATCCCTTGAGCCCAAGAACTTGAGGTTGCTGTGAGCTATAATGTCACTGAACTCTAGTCAGGGCAACAGAGTGAGATTCTGCCTCAAAAAAAAAAAAAAAAAAAAAAATATATATATATATATATATATATATATAAATGACTAAGTTAAACAATTTAATCAGATTATGAGGCAATGTTTTGTATAAGCTTTCAAATTAACATCCCACAGTAACTGAGTCCTTGCTGGGCAATCTTTTAGTTTTCCTTTAATCAACTCCTTCTCCATTTGAACGTGGAAAAGTCTGCCCCAGCAGGTCAGGCCCATGTGCTTGGGGGGTGCTCTCTGTTTTAGCAGCAGTTAGGTGAGTGTTAGACTACATTAATTCAGAGCCTCTCAATCCTGATGGCATATTAAGAACCATTTGGGTCACTTTTAAAGATTACTTATGCTGGTGCTTCATACCACACCAATTAAGTCTATGTCACAGGAGGAGGACCCCAGACCTCAATACTTTTAAAAAAGATACAACCAAGGCCAAGAACCCCTGAACTATATAAACTGTTGCTTAGAAAGCTACCTATTTTCGGAGAAACCTTTCTGTCCACATTTCTGGCTGGTCTGTTTGCAGAGGTGCGCTTCTGCCAGAGTGATATAGTGGGAGGGGCCTGCTTCTGGGCTGTCTCCCTCGCTTGCTGATCTAAGCCCTCGGCCCTGTGTTCAGGGTAAGTATGACTCAGACCCTCTGCGCTGCCCCTTGAAATCTGAACCTATTACACAGGATTCTGGGAAGAACAGCAAATCTAATTTCTTGGACTTTCAGCCTGGACTTTACCCACAGCTATGATATTTGTAAATCTTACTCCATCTTGTTCCTCAGATCTCGGCTCCTGCTCAGACTATTATCCAACTTGTGGGCCTTTGGTCTGTTAGGTGCCTCCGAAAGAGCACGTTCATTTGTGTGCAGTTCTAAATGTGCAAACTAAACTCCAGGGAAATTAAAAAAGTCCTACTGTTTTCTGTTTTTGTTCCTACCAAAGATTTCTGCTGCCTCTGTGTCTTTTGGAAAATGACTTTTGAATCATTTTTGAATCAAAACCTCTTTTGAATCAGAGGTTTGGCTAATGACTCCCCGGCTTACAGAAATTACCTAACTTGAACTAGCCAGGTCAGAGTTGTTCAATTTGACGTCATTTCCTCTTGAGTTTTGACAGTTGATTTGGCTGCTCTTTCTGACATTCTAATTGCTGGTTTTCGTTCTTTTTTCTGTTTTCTTTTTTTGTGGGCTGTGGGGATGTGGTGAAGCCCAGAGCAAATGGCCCTTTAAAAATCAAAGTCTAATGTTTCCTGACTTTCAAACTCTGGAAGTTTTCATTTGTCCTCAGAGTTTGGTTTGCCTCAGTAACTCTGGTAGAGACAGACCTGGATGGCTTCCCTACTAGAGAATGACTGAGGCACAAGCCATTGATGTGTCTCTATTTTGCTTCTGTGTCCCCGTGTATAGCCCACCCCTCCTAGGAGACTAGGCATTCTTTGAATGGTCAAAGCAGAAAGAAGGTATCAGTGAAAATGTTTCTTAAAAGTATAAAGGAATTATTCAAGAAAGCCAACGTTTTTAATTTGTAAAAAAAATTTTTTTTTATTAAATCATATCTGTGTCCATTAAAGCATTTATAGGGTACACATGTGCTGATTTTATAGAAAATTTGGAATGCTTACATCAAACCAGTTAGCATAGTCTTCACCTCACTTAATTATTTGTTGTATTAAGACATTTATACTCTACTCTCAATAGATTTCACATGTACCCTTGCAATATGCACCATAGGTGAAGTCTCACGGATTACTCTCCCTCTAGCCAGTCTCCTCCCTCTCCTCCCCTCTCCTCTTCCCTCCTTCATCCTGGGCTATAGTTATGTTTTATCATTTGTATGAAAGTGTGGGTGATTATATATTGGTTTCATAATAGTACTGAGTACATTGGATACTTTTTCTTCCATTCTTGAGATACTTTACTGAGAAGAATATGTTCCAGCTCCATCCATGTAAACATAAATGATACAAGGTCTCCATCTTTTTATGGCTGCATAATGTTCCATGGTGTACATATGCCACAATTTGTTAATCCATTTGGGGAGTTATGGGCACTTGGGCTGCTTCCATGACTAACTCCAGTAAGATTAGCCCACATCACAAAATTCCAAAACTATAGGGGTTGGCATGGATGTGGAGAGAAGGGAACACTTCTGCACTGCTGGTGGGAATGCAAACTAATATGTTCCTTTTGGAAAGAGTTTGGAGAACATTAGGGAACTAAAAGTAGACCTGCCGTTCGATTCTGCAATTCTTCTATATATCCAGATGACCAAAAATCATTTGACAGCAAATGTGTTTGCACTAAAATGTTTATTGCAGCCCAATTCATAAAAAGAATTATTAAATCTTTATATCTTTAGAAAAAGTAAAACTACTCAATTTTAGTATTCTATGTCTATCTACTTGCCAATGGAGAGAATTACAATCAGTATCACATTTCACATGTTGCCTCTGGGCCTATACATGTATATGAATATTCAGGAGTAATATGGATTTTGTAATATTGCAAAATGTTGCTCAGCTGTCCTAGGCAACTGTGGCAATACTGCAACTAATTTGTAAGTATCTTAGGAACCAAGAATTGAAACACAAATAAAAGCAAGAAAAGGGATTCTCCTGCATGATAGGGGAAGGATACTTTGTTATACAAGTGTACACTGCCTTTAGGCTAAGGAGAGTCAACAAGTTAATTCATTCTTCCTCTCTCTTACTTATTGCTTCTTCCACTCAATTTCTCTCTGTACTCTGAAGTCATGCCCACTTCCCACATGGGCAGCTACCCAAATATCACCTCAGCTATGTCAGTTATATATTGCTGCATAACAGACCAGCTCAAAACCACGGCTTGTAGGAATGATGTATTCATTTTCTGAAGATTGGCCAGATATATTCTTTTGCTGCTTTTGCCAAGGCTTGTTTTAATACATTCCTTTTGGTGAATATATGCGCATATCTCAATGGGGTCTATAACACTCCAGTGAATTCTTAAAGTCAGTTTTTCTTCTTTATATTAATACCTGTATGTAATGATAGAACCTACAGTATTCTATCTCCAAAATATCTATCGTGTCTCAAACTTAAGAGTTCTAAGAATCACCTGGGTCCCACCCCTAGAAATTCTAATCACATACAGGAGACCAGGACCCTGCATCTGCCGGAAGTTACCAGGTCCACACTCTGAGAACCCGCACCTCCTCTTCCACTCCACGGGAATGTTCCAGCTCCTCCAGCTTCTCACTGCCCTTACCCCTCACAGACATCCCTGCCCTGGGGCACACTAATCTAGCAATTCTCATTACCAGTTGCATATTTAAATCAGCTGGAGAACTTTTCAAAAATTACCAATGCCTGTGCCTCACCCATAGTGATTAAATCAGACTCTTTGGGAGGGAGGCCCCAGTATAATTTTAAAGCAGCTTGGTGGATTTGAGTGTGCAGCCGGGTTGAGAGCCACTGTTTTAATCCACGCAGCGCCTCTCGCGGTCTTTCTCTGGGCCTTCTGTACTGGTACCTTCACCTGCCAGTGATTCAGGCTGCTCTTGGATTTGGAGGTTCCAGGGATAAGCAGTTTCTCCTGCAGCTCCGTGGATGGTAGCCTGGGATGAGCCAGGTTTGTTTGTGTTCTCCACTGCCTGCAGATGACAAGGTGCCCATAGCGATGCAAGAGGGAGAACCTGGCCCTGGTACCCAGGAAGCTCAATCCAAGGTAGGGCTGGTTGGGGAATGGGGAGTGTTGCAAACTGGAGTGGTGGAAGGCTCAGATCCAAGCAGCAGCCTCCAGTCTCTGTCATCACATGTGTCTGATTGTGTTTGTTTGTTTGAGGTTAATATGAGGTTAATGTTCACAATATTTGAACTTGTTAGGTACTGTAGTCCTCTTGTAGTTATATCCTGCACTCAAAAGGTGTGCCGTACATGTCTACACCGCGCCAATTCAGAGGGAGCACCCCAACCCCCACCTCCTCCCTTGACTCCCCCTCCCAGAAACTTGAATTGAAATGAGTTTTTCATCTATGTGGGTGTGAATTAGATCCTCTACTGGCTTCATATTAGTATGGAGTATACTGGATATTTGCTTTTCCATTCTTGTGATACTTTACTGAGAAGAATGTATTTCAACTCCGTCCAGGTTAATACAAAAGATGTAAAGTCTCCATCTTTTTTTATGGCTTAATAGTATTCCGTGGTATACTTATACCACAGTTTGTTAATCCATTCCTGAGTTGATGGATATTTAGGTTGTTTCCACATCTTGGTGGTTGTAAATTGAGCCGCAATAAACAACCTAGGGCATATGTCCCTTTGACAAAATGATTTTTATTTTCTTCTGGGTGGATGCCTAGTAGTGGGATGTGGGGTCAAATGAGAGGTCCAATTTGAATTAGACATATCTAATATGAGTTCTTGAGTTCTTGGGAAAGAAGTATGGAAAATGCTTAAAGAACTCAAATTAGATAAGTCTGATTCTTTTGCTCCAAAGTCACTGCCACGCATGTGTATCATGAAAATTGCTTGCATTACCATTTTGAAAATTTTAATTTGAAGACATAATATTGGATTTGAAATCTGTTGGTATTATTGCAGTAAATTTTCACCCCATATTGGGCAATTAAAGAAAAGAAAGAGCTACCATTTGTTTTAAATATAATTTCAGATGCTGGTTTGACAATTGTTTAACAATGGTTTAACAATTTCAAGTGCTGGCTGTTTCATTGTTTTAAATTTGTATCATCTAATTGTGTGAATCAAGTTTTCTGATATGGGTTACTTAGCTAAAATATGAAGAAAAAGCTTGATTAAGAATTGTGGGTAGCATGAGCTATCATAAAAAATGTTTTTAATATTAATGGAAATTATCTATCTGACCTCGAGGTTTTAACAACAGAAAGAACTCTGTTTACTTAAAAACTGCACCTTGAAAGTGCTGTCACCTCCTTGGCATCCCCCCTCTGTCCTGGACTCACTGAGACTTGACCCTGCTCCAGTTCCAACTCTCCACCTTTGCCCATATGAAAGCAGCCGCAGGTGGCTGCAGCACCACAGCGAGGCTCGGCAGCCCTCACTCGCCTAAGCCTGGACACCGTGCTCTGTTCCTCCGTCCTGGAGGTCTGTCTCCTTCCTTCCCCTCAGGATTGCTGGCTTGCTCTCTCCTCATGTCCATTTTAAAACCTAGGACCATCAGAATAGAAATCCTATCTTCTCATCCCCAGACTGAGAATCCTATCTAACTGTGCACGTATATTCTTCCCACTGATTATGGTGAGAGAAATGTCTTTCCTCCTAGCCAAGACCAATCTGTGCTCTGAATCACGTGCTTTCTTTTTTCTCTTTTTAAAAAAATTCTAGCTTTACTGAGGTTTGACAAATAATAATAATGTTTATTCAAGGTATCAATGTGGTGATTTGATACATGAATGCATTGTGTAAAGATTATTAAGTTCATAATCACATCCATCCTCAGACATAAGTACCTTTTGCATGTGTGGTGAGGACACTTAAGATCTCTAAGCAAATTTTGAGGAAACAACTGTACGTTAGATCACTAGAACTTAATCAATGTGTACCCATAACCAACATCTCTCCATTTCCCCCACCCCAGACCCTGGCGACTACCATTCTACTCCCTACTTCCAAGATTTCAACTTTCTTAGATTCCACATCAGTGAGATCGTACAGTATTTACCTTTTTCTGTTTGGCTTATTTCATTTGTATAATGTCCTCCCATTCTTTTTTTTTTTTTTTTTTAATTTTAAGTGTGAAATAAAGTTTATTGAGGAAGAGAAAGATAGGTTTACAGAGCAAGATATGTTTGCCATAGACAAAGAGAGTATCCTCTTTGTTGTGACAGAAAGGGCTCTCCCATTTTTTCTTGACTATCTGAGGAATTTTCTTTTCGGGCATCCTCTTTCTGCTATAAAATCACTGTTTACCTCTGCCTCGTTTCCATTTGTATGCTGCAAATCCATCCTGATGGCCTTATACACCAAGTTCTACAAACTCTGCTGCTTCTTTACCTTGTATTCTTAAAAAAAAATTTTAATTTATAAGTAATGCATGAATACACTTTTTAATGAATCATCTAAACATTTATAGATAAAACTTAAAAGCCATGAATCTCAGCATCTACTTTCCAGAAGTCACTGCTGTGATTAGTTGAAAAATGTTTCCTTAGAGATCTTTTCCTTTTAATTTACGTGCAAATTTATCTACAGAGATATCTAGCGTATTCTGTGTTTTCTACAAATGGAATCATTCTGTTCTGCATTCTTACTGTTGCTCTGCAAACAGAGATATAGGGATTTTTACTATTTTAGTATTAATAGCTTTTTATTTATGTTGAAATCAACAATTCTTCTATTGACAGAGATACAATTATTATTATTATTATTTTTTTTGCTGCTACAATGATGCAACAGTCATTCTTGTCTATTCACAGAGAAGCAAGAGACTTTCTCTAGGACAAATATAAGAAGTGTGATTTCTGTTCCTACCAAACTAGCTTCCACCCCCATCACTCCCTGGGGATTTTATGTTTCTTTTTCTTGACACAGAGTCTTACTTGGTCACACTTGGTAGAGTGCCATGGCATCTTAGATCACAGGAACCTCAAATGCTTGGTTCAAGCAATTCTCTTGCCTCTGCCTCCTAAGAAGCTGGGACTACAGGCAACTACAGGGCAGCGCCCCCATATGCTGGAGGTGGCGGTTCAAACCCAGTCCTGGCCAAAAACTGCAAAAAAAAAAAAAAAAAAAAAAAAAAAGAACAAACATACAGGCAACTACATCGCCTGGCTATTTTTAGAGATAAGGTCTCACTCTGGCTCAGGCTGGTCTTGAACCTGTGAGCCCAGGCAACCTACCCACCTCATCTCCCAAGTGCTGTGACTACAGGCTTGAGCCACTGCACCTGGTCTTGTGTTTCTTTTCTTTTTTTTTTTTTTTTGAGACAGTCTCACTTTTTCATCTTCAGTAGAATGCTATGGCATCACAGCTCACAGCAACCTCAAACTCTTGGGCTCAAGTGATCCTCTTGCCTCGGCCTCCTGAGTAGCTGGGACTACAGGCATGTGCCACCCACCTGGCTAAGTTTTCTAACTTTTTTATCTTTTTTATCTGAGACAAATGGCTTGCCGATTTTTTTCTATTTTCAGTACAGACAGGGTCTCGCTCTTGCTCAGGCTGATCTTGAACTCCTGAACTGGAGGGATCCACCCACCTCGGCCACTCAAGAGTTCTAGGATTACAGGAGTGAGGAATTTTGTGTTTCAATCGCCAACCTCTATTTTGTTTTCTTGTCCTTATCGTTCTTAGTTTCTCAACAGCATTTGGTAATTCACACCCCTTCCTTTTTGAAATGCTCTTCTCTCTGCTTCTAGGTTTAAAAAAAAAAAAAAAAAAACCCTCTCCTGTCTTTCCCCCGGCCCCTCGGCTGGCCTTCAGTTGTAGCCAGTTCCTTCTCTACTTGACCTCTAAATGTCAGTTCAGGCTGTCTAGAGCCTCCTCACTCTGGACACCCTTCCTGGGTTTAGGTACCATCTATACGACAATGACCTACACATTCCTATTCCAGTCCAGACCTGTCCTGTGAAGGCTTCACTAGTACCCAACAGTGCTTCAGTGGAACGTACCCATCTTAATGCATCTGGGGACGCCCTTGCCACCACTGCCTGCTTCCTCCAATTCTCATCTCTAACATTACAAGGCCCCCCACCTCCGTAGAGCTCAGAAACCTGGGCTTCTTCATTCCTGGGTCCTGCTCTAAAAGTCCCTAGGCCCTGTTTCATCTTTACCATTTCCCCATTGTCCCCTGAATCACTGCCATCATTATCTCTGGTCTAGGTAACTGTAAAACCTTAACTGGGTTTCCAGTTTTTAGTCTCCTCCATTTTCTACACAGCCGCCAGATGAACTCCCACCAGAGCACGATTCTCCTGGGTTGGCCTTCCGCGGCCCCTGTCACACCCAGAATAAGGCCTCAGATGATGGACCCTGCCACACTAGCATGATGTCTTCCATGCTTTTGATTATTCTACAATGCACCAAGCTCTTTCTCAACTGGGGGCATTTCTGAGTGTCATTCTCTGCTGGAAAGCTGACTCCTTGCTGGTAGCAGGTTAAAAAGTCCCTGCAATTATCAGGTCTCAGCTCACAGTCACCTCACAGAACCCTGTCCCAACCACCGGAGCCAAAGCTTGTCTCCTTGTTATTTTCAACTACTGTGCCAAGTTTTCTTTATTGCCTCAGAGAATGTAGCACAGTTATGAGTTTGTTTCCCCTTCCAGAATTTGAGTTGTGCGAACATAACAGGGTATCTTACCTACAGCTATATCCGGGACCCAGCATGGTTCCTGACACATAACAGGAATGTTGTTGATATTTTGAGAGATCATCTAAGGTCAGCACCTAATTTCAGGTGAGGTACAAAACCCAGGTCAGAGGCCATCATTTTACTGCCCTCAGTGTTTCCTTGAAGAGGAAGCATACTAAGACAGGAACTCTGTACGCTGACCACCCAAGGGACTGAGACAAACTGGTCAACATAAGGAACTAGGCCTGCTGTACTGGTATGTACATGTGGTGCAAGGCTGGTCTATGAAGTTAGGTCTGCTGAACAAGGTGGTCAATTGTGGATGTTCTACTGCAGTTAGGAGCACACATTTGGGCACCAAACTTCTTTGGTTCAAATCCTAGCTCCATCCACTTACTAGCTGGAACAGTCTTTGTCTTGTTTCCTCACTGGTAAATGGGAGTCATAGTGTTTACACCTCCTAGGACTGTGGCACAGATTAAGAGGAGGATGGATATTATTGCATATGCTTATTTCTGTGACAATCATTTTTACAGAAACTTAAACTGTTTATTCAAGCATTCCCCCTACCCTTTGTTGGGTTTAGAACACAATGTTCTCTGTATGAAATAATGAATTAACTTTTACACTTTTATATCCCAGGTTAGAACCTCTATCTGACCTATAAAATGAGATTTTCTTAGATGCTTCGAGGAGAATCAAAATCCCCCTGGTAAGGGGACACCCTCTGAGTCAAGTATGAAGAATTTCTAAGTGATAAAGCAAAGCATAGCAGTTAGAAAAGTGGATTTACTGGCTAGAATAGAGAACACTCTTTTCTCTATTTATACATGTCAAAAAAAAAAAAAAAAAGAATTTTAATATCACATTACATTAGTATCTACATTGCTTCCAACAAGAGATTTTTCTAGAAATGCATTATAGTGTAGTAATAATTTTAAAAGTCATAAAATAATTGGAGGCCTGCAAGAGTATGAAGTGACTGAAAATCATTAGGACATGAGGTAATAATTTTTCATTTATTTTGAAAACTATTCAGACATCAGACAGTTTTAAAAAGGGTAGAATCAATATTTTATTATCATTGTAATCAGATGGTACTTGGTATATAGGCTTCATACTTCTTACTTTTTTGTCAATAAAAAAAATTTTTAAATAGCCAAGGGCTCGTTATATTTTCAGAAAACATGATTAGACTAATTCATTTATGGTGGCTTCAAGCTTTTCCTTATTAGCTCCAGAAAATTCACCCACCT